>JAPFRF010000079.1:0-32376 GCA_029282475.1 Phrynocephalus forsythii | reverse complement strand
AAGCTCCTCTGATACGCACTCGGTCTCCTGTCTATACGTGCATCATTCTGAAAAATTCACACAAGCCATTACAGCAAATCAAACGATCCAATACTAAACCTCAGCATTCATTTTAGACATGCAAAACTCGTTGTTCTCTTCCATCCCTTGTACATCCCTTTCCAGACGACGAATTTCTTTAGCAGAGCTGTCACGCAAGCTTGCCAAGCTCGTTTTGAGTGACGAGACTTCGTTTTCCGCTTCCTTAGCTGTTGTCTCCGGCCTCCGGACTTTGATCGAATCTCTGCCATCAACTTTTCCTATAGACAACGATTCTAGCGTTTAGTAAAAAGAAAAATCCACACTGGGTATGAAAGCTCGCCTGGATTTCTACCGTTGCAACGAAGTAGCTGCTTGCGAAATCGTTCTTCTCCCACAGTCACTTCCTCAGCTCGCTGCGTACGTAGAGCTTCTTCCCACACGTAGCAGCTGCCAAACTTTGTTCTAGTGACTTCACGCGCGCAATCAGGCTTTGGTTCTCGCTTTCTGTGACAAAACTAGAATCGAAGTCTCGAGAGGAGAAAGGGATGAACTCACCGCGAGCTTTTAGCTGTTTAAATGCCGCTTCGTACTCTACAACTTGCTTTTCTCTGCGATCCAGCGTCTCGAGTAGCTCGATTTCACCTACATTCCCGCAGAAAAACCTCTAGAAAATCGAAGAACCCTAAACCCAGACTCACCATATTTCGGCATTTATAGCTGCAGCGCATCGAATCCCAGTCGCGATCGTGATCGCCGGCATCATCGTCTTCTGGATAGGAACCGGCGAGCTCAAGATTTCGCTGATCATACGGCACCATAGCCGCCATTCCATTATCGAGCACAGGATTCCTTGCCGCCGGCGAGTGCTCCACTTCGATCTCGCGCTAGCAGCTCCAGAGCCTGCGGCCGCCTGCCGCTGGCGTCCTCGTCATCATCCTGGAAGCCCTGATATAACTCCCAACCAAGAGCCCTAAAAACAGAGCTCTATCCAAATGGAATCCATAGCAGCGGCATTGGCGACACACCGCGGATGAAAATCTCCTCCAATCTCAGGGAAAGGGGAGGGCCAAATCAGCAGTAATCTCTGTAAGAGCCTCGAGTGGCGGCTGCGGAGGATCGGGATCATCGTCGGGCAGCTGCAGCCACAACAAGATCACAATGCCGGATCTAGACTACAATCCGGGCGGGGCGATTGCTCGAAATCAGGGCTGGAGAACGTTGGCAAGGAATTCGAGGGGCTTTAGTGGCGCAGCAAACGCCATGGGAGCTAGAGAAGGATTACGAGACTACACAGGTGAGAGCGAACGATTTCTTTTCGAAAATTTCTCCATTGATTCGTGGATCTTGGCAGATGAGAGCACAATCTCCAAGGAAGAGGTTCACGAGGCCATGAACAGCGTCCCAGTGGTGAGTAGTCGAGCATGAACTTCACCCGGGTTAAAAAACACTTACCTCTCCATTTTCATCTTGCAGAAATAAAACTTCCACGACGCAGGGTAACTCCTGCGTGGATATTGACGAGTTACTGTCCGACGCGGCCGACTGTAATTTCGTGTTCCAGCAGTGACGAAGAAATCGTCTTGGTGTAAAAAACATCGAGATATTTTGTGATATTTTATAGAATTTACCATTGCCATCTTTACCACGCCACATGAGCCTAATCTTTAGCTCCATTCTTTCCAATAATGCTTTTGGCGCTCGCGACGAAGAGCTGATGGAACCTTTCGGGGCAAGGAAGAAGAGGGGCGATGACGACGCCGCTGCATATGGCGTGCTATGGCGATCTCGGGCGTGGTTCCGGCGGCGGCGCCGCACCTCATCGCCGCGGGCGCGCTGGGCGCGGGATGCGTGCTCTACGGATTCACCAGGTACAGCGCCGCGGCGCTTGCTAGGCTAGGGCGGTGGAGGAGGAGGAATCCAGGCTTAGGGCGGAGAAGGAGGAGGAGCGCATCCTCCACTCTCCGCCGGCATTACGACGAAATCCAGCTCCTGGCCGATGCCACGACGCTGCCGTCGCTGCTCGCGCACCAGCGAGCGGCTCTTCGAGCTCGTCAACCTCTCGGAGCTCACGCGGCAGCTCATGGCGGGCAAGGAGGGGCCGCAAGCGCTCACCCCGACGAGAAGCTCAATCTCTGGCAGAAGCTCAAGTCTCCAGCTTCACCAAGGACGCTGTGTCGCCCGCCTGGGGATGGGTCTCGTCCAGCTCTTCGTCCGGGTCCAGCTCAATCTCTGGGCAGGCAGCTCTTCATCAGCACTGCCTCGTTCGGCGATCTCCCGTTCAGCACCCAGCACAAGTTCCTAGCGTTTGGCGACTTCCTCCCTTGCATGGGATCGCGCTTCGTCCAGGACGTGGAAGAGGCGGTGACCGAGGTGATGAGAGACATCTCCCCTCAGAAAACGTACTCGTTCGACGAGCTCCGGGACTTGCTCATCCAGATCCAGGCCGCGTTCGAGAAGCAGCAGAACGATTGGTGCCGCTACTTGCTTCCAGAGAATGACAAGCTCCCGCAAGAAGACTATCCAGTCGCCGAGAGTCCTCAAAGCCGAGACGATGACGAGCAGTTACTCGTGGCCAAAGCCCGGGACGTGATCTCGAGCGCGGAGTTCCAGCACACGCTGGTGTGCTGCTTGACGCTCTCCTAGACACGATGGTGCAAGACTTGCTTCCCTACTACCAGGGCCAGCCGGCGGTGGGACTGCCGCTCGCGAAGCTCGTCCCCGCCGTTTCCAGCGTTGGAATGCTGCTGGACAATCGCCAAGACAGCAAGTACGTTCGAGCGGTGGCCGAGCTCCCAGAGGTGAAGTCTTTCAGCGCCATGGTTTACGGTAGCGCAGCCTGACTAGTTCTTTGCGGCTTTTTCTCGAATCGCGCTGGGCGACTGCCAGATTTCGCTTGTGAATGTAAATCTTACACTTGGAAAATAATCTCGGCTGGTTAGCATCGATTTATTGGAAGATCTCAGACAAAATTCCCGGACGAGATTTACCTTCTGAAGTGAAAAGAAAACACAAGGAAACAATATGAAGTTCCAAGTAGAACGAACACTTGGGACAAACTATTCCATGGAGTACCTGTGGGAGAGCCTAGTTGACGAGCCCTGCAGGATTGATGTTGAGCAGCATGTTGTTTCCACCGGGGAGATAGGCCAGGTTCTTGTTCTTGGAGAGGGTGTTGGCGATGTCGCGAGCAGCCCTCGATGCGCCGGAGCTCGATGAGGCCAAAGCCGGCGTTGGCGGTGGCCTGGGGAGATGAGCTTCGCGGCCTCTCCCCTCGCCCTCGGCGCGGATGATCGCGGCGCGGCGCTCCTGCTCGGCCTTTGCCACCACGAACTTGGAACGCTCGGCCTCCTGCTGTGCGACTTGCTTGGCCTCGACGGCTCTGGCGAACTCCGTCCCGTAGGAGAGATGGGTGATGGCCACGTCGTCCAGTTGATGTTGAAATCTTTGCTCGCTTCACAAGTCCTGCAAGCACAAGAAGAAGAAAACAGTAGTAAAAACTACGATCTCAGCGCCATTTATCGACAAGAAAGAGCCCAGGCATCGAACATGGAAAACAAAAGAAAAAAAGAGAAGAGAATAGTAAAGATTCATTTTATCTGGAAACCATAGCCCATCGACCAAAGAAAATCATTTCATTCTCATCTGGAAACCATAGCGCCATTCATCGACCAAGAGTAAAAAAAATAACAAAAGAAAATGTAAGAAAGAGCCCAGGCAATATCTGGAAACCAACATCCATAACGAAAAAGAAGAAAAGAGAATGTAGAAAGAACTACAAGATTTCATTCTCATCCGGAAACCATAGCATCATTCATCAACCAAACCAACATCAAGAGATTATCATCGCCATAGAGAAGATGAAGAACAAAACAAAACTAAAAAGTAAACGATCACATCCATCGCTAAGGCAATAAAAACCAACAGGCATAAGGCTAAATGCTTTACATCGATCGCATTCTAAAAAAGAAAAAGAGAAACAAAGGAGGATAGAAAGCTTACCTTCACGGACAAGGGCCGAGACGTATGGGCGATCCGTGAGGAGCTGGTCGGCATTGAACTGCGCGACCACAGCCTTGAGCACCTCGTTCCCAATCGAGGGCAGCACGCGCTCGTCGTAATCCACGCCCAGCGTCTTGAAGATCGACGGGAGGCTGCCCACATCCGGCCCGCGACAGCACCCTGAGCGAGATTGACCATCTGAGATCCTTGGTGCCCGTGACCGACGAGATCGCTCTAGGGCGCGTGCGAATGTCGAAGATGTAGGGCTTCTGGAGCAGCGGAATGAGGACGTGCGTTCCCTCGCCGACGGTCTCATCCAGCACGCCGCGCAGCCGATCGAAGATCACCGCCTGCTCGCCCCCATCCACCGTGTAGAGACGCATTGAGGATGCTGCGCCGATTCCCAGCGCCACGGCGACGCGCGCCACATTGTTGAGCAGCCCGGCTACCCTGGGTGCCGCCATAATCCCTTCTCCTCTCTTCCAAAACCCTAAACCCTCAGCCGCTAGAATGGGGCCACACACGGAATATTCTTGAGGCCGCACACTCTTTAGTTTTGAAGCTAGAAAACGTATATTCTGCTAAAACCTTTATACAGGCATATTCTGGGAAGTGGCGGAGATATTTGTCTATGCCCGTTGGATTTGCTCCGTGGATTGGACGGCCCCAGATCGGGCATTTTGTAGGGTTTGTATCGAAGAATGGAGCTTGTGGCAGCGCCACAGGCGGTGCCGCTCGCCAGGATCTCCGGCGCTGCGTCCACTTCGTCGGCCTTGAGCAAGGATTGAGCGTGAGAAGCCCCACGACGACGGCCTTCTTTGGATGCAAGCTCAATCGCTGCCACTGCAGTTAGCAGGGCGCCAAGCGCGATCGCTACAGGTGAGATTTAGCTAGAGAATGGGGATTTGTGTCCATCTAGAGTGGATTCTCGTGATTCACGAAAATTTCGAGCTATATCACTAATGACCTTTAAATCGCAGGTGTGCGCGAGTAAGAAGACCTTCTCATCCTTCGATGAGCTCCTGCAAAAGTCGGATCGTCCCGTGCTCGTCGACTTCTACGCAACATGGTATGTGGTAATGAATCCCTCGCAAGATTCTTCGTGCCTAAAGATTGATTTAGTTGCCGTCGTCTTCTGTGAAAGGTGTGGTCCGTGCCAGTTCATGGTTCCCATCCTTGGTGAAGTCCAAACGGCAATGAAGGATGAGATCACTGTGGTAAGCCCATTCTTTTTTTTCGATTGGTTTCCAAGCTTCTCATTTCAGGTAAAAATCGATTCGAGAAATACTCGGACTTGGCGAGCAAGTACAGCATCGAGGCTCTTCCAACATTCATTCTCTTCAAGAACGGCTCGCCTGTGGATCGTTTCGTAAGTTCTAAGCAAAAGAGAAAACTCTTTCAACTTCATTGCTAAAATCCATGAGTTCTTTTGCAGGAAGGTGCTCTACCGGCAGCAAAGCTGATGGAAAGGATCCGCGGGGTCTTAAGCTCTTGCAAGGCAGGCGTCTAAAACGAAACTTCGTGCCTGGTATCCATTTTTTAAAGGATTCAATCTTTATAGAAGTTTGCTTGGCCTCTCCTTCAGAAACAATAAAATAAGATGCAACAGTCGGGTCGCGAGAAATTCCTGTCCTGTTTTTCTGACTTGTGAGCACCGGTTTTTATTGTGATCCAGGATCGTTAGCTTCGTCGAATCGGGCTTTTTTTTCCATAATGACCGGAGATTGTCAAGGAGATCATTCCATTTTGTGCGGAGAAAATGTCGACTGACGATTGGTGGCTTGTAGATTTGGACGTAACGGAATCGATCAGTTTGATGATGGCTGTATCTCTCCCAGAAATCAGCCCGTTGTAGTAATCCGGCAAGTATAAACTTGTCTTCTTGGATCGTCGCTTTCAAATTGTCTTCAAAACGACCAGCTTGTTCCTGTTCTTTTCAGCCTCGGTAGCACGCAAAAGGTAGAACTTTCTTTCATCCCGACTTCTTTGCTCACTCGGATGGATCTTTTCTTTTCCCATGTAGCTTCCAAGATGGCTTCTATAGCAGTTCTTGCGCTCCTGACAGCGATGCTACTCATCGTCTCGTGCACGGCTCAAGCTCCGGTAGAATCTCCGGCCGAAAGTCCAGAACAAGGGCCCGTCTTGCCAGTCTCTCCAGAGACCGCTCCGGCGGAGCCCCCCGGTTCCTTCTCCACAAATCTTTGGCATCCCTCAGTCGCCGTCGCCGTCTCCGTCTCCATCAGAACTCCCGCCGCCGTTTTCACCTCCCGTCTTTCTGCCTCCATCACCATCACCACTTGAAGCTTTGTCTCCAACCGAAGCCTTAGCTCCATCTCCATCTCCAGCCTCCGCCACCTTTACGTGTTCCAACAAGCTTCTGCTCGCGCTCGGTCCTCCGCAAGACATGTCCGAATCCTCCGACGTTCGACTACATCCAGCTCCCGGACTACGCCGGCAAGTGGTACGAGATTGGAGCCACCGCCACCTCAAGCTGCTGCTCGAGGCCGGGACCATCTGCAACCAGGCCGTGTACGCCGTCCCACAACACCTCGAGCTTCGCCCAAGCGCCAAACATGTCCGTCACCAACGTCGGGCTTCACGTTGCCGGCCCGCTCACATCGCTCGGCGTCCAGCAGGTTGCGGCCGCGGCTGGAAAGCGCCTGCTCGGGCGCTCGAACCATCTGCGACCGAGTCGCCAACGACAGCCACACCACCAGAGCAGGCAGTGGAGCTCGCGTCCGTGGCCGCGGCCGTCGAGCAAGGGAACTTCGCCGCCGAGCTGCTGGAGCTCCAAGACCAGATCTTCTCGGCCATCGGAGAGATGGAGGCGACGCTCGACCTCTTCTCGCCGTGCATGGAGAGCATCCAGCGTCTCGACGGCGACCTGAGCCAGGCGGAGATCTTCGCCAACGCCACCACCCCGGAGCAGCGCAACGCGACGCTACTGGCGCAGGGAGCCCGCCTCGAGGCTCTGGACGGCCTCTGGATCAAGCCAACGCGCTGGTGGACTCGCTGCGTCAGTCGGTCCACAAGATGACGCAGTGCACGCCTAAGATCGTCAACATCTCGGCGCAGCTCCTCTTCGTCGGGGACCTCGAGTCGAGCGTCCGGCTCACGTCGGCTTCCACGGACCTGAGCACCACCGGCGACGCCATCCTCTCCCAGGTCCTGGCGATGCGTCTCACGCTGAAAGGCATCGCGGCGGCTCGCGCCTCATCGATCTCGCCATCAGCACCGCATCGCCCAACACCACCGCGCCGAGCTTCGACACCTCTGCCGGCTTTGCCATCCAGAACGTCACCTCTCCCGGGAAGCTCAAGCTCCAGCTCGCGCCATCCATCGCCGCGCCTGTGCCGCCACCCGCGGCTCCATACTGGGTGCTATCGCTGCGAGGGCGCGCAATGCAGGGGATACCGGGCCTCGCTGGTTTACTCGTGCTCGCAGAACAAGGTGACGGGAGCGATCCACCAGGGATGTTCATTCTTTCCCGGACTCCCAGCCTTCCGCAGAAGATCGTCGATGAGCTGCTCCAGCTCTCGGCCGCTTTTGCATCAACAACGACTGTGACGATCCGTTCCTCTACACTGTTCATCACGGCAAGACGTGCGCCATGCCACCCCCGGAGTGAGAAGAGAGGATCGATCTTTTATTCCATTTTCAAATGTCTGTCTGCTTGTAGCTGGAAACCCTGCTCAAAACGATGCTCTCAGCTCTCTGTTTGCGCAAGCACAAAAATAACGACATAAGACCAAGCATTAAATCTGGCTCAGAGCGCCGTTAAATCTGAATCAAACCTCTGTATCTCTGGCACAACGTGTTTTAGTAGCACAGTATGCGAAACTATGGGTTCTGAAGTGAGCCACCATATTCTCTTTGAGCACAATAATCTTTTCTACACAATATTTATATTATGTAGAAAGTATAGTTTTAATCAAAATAAAAATAAGAATTGAATATTCCCATTTAAAATGTAACATTGTGAGGTCAAAGTGTATGGTTATATTACATGTTAATATAGTAATATTATAACTGTTAATATTAATTTTAATTTGGGATTTTTATAGTTATTTAAATTATGTTTTAATTTATATATATATATGTTCTATATTGTTTATATATATATAAAAAATTTCTGGTTTTAGGTTAATTGATATGCATATTTTTGTATTTTATATTCATACACTTACATTGGTGGAGAGAAGAGTGTTTGGATTTGGGATTTTAGTTTAGATTTAGTTTTGCATTATTTAAATGTCAAATTCTTTATAGTTTTTTCAATTTCTTTTCTTTTACTTTTTCCTTTTCATTTATCTTCATGGTAAAGCAGTAACTTCCTCCTTTTTAACTTTGGAGTAACAGGCACTGGCATTATGCTATGTAGTTATAATTAAATAATTAAACTCAATTGATGGTAACATTCACAGCATGTGATACAACTCCTTTGTTCTTGCTGCTAATGCTTGTGTTTTGTTAGAGTTCTTTCGTGGAATCTTGGGATATATATTGGTTTGATCACTTTATAATGATTGACACATATCATTCTTGGATGATGTTTAATATTTTAAATGAGTTTCTTATATATTTTCAAGGGTTGATGTTATAGTGGTATAATAGTTTAAGCACAACCACTCATACAGATTAAAACATTCTCCCAAAAGTCTTCAAATGTGCATTTGGACATACTAATGATTGTGATGATGCTTTTAATTGATTGTATTGTCTTTATTAAATGCCATTTGAGTTAGTTGATGCAATTTGTGTTTATTTGTTTGTGAAACTTCTTAGCTTTGTATGTCAAAAAAATAAGTTTGGAATATTATGGCCAACACTTTATCAAATTTTATAAGATTGCGGCATGCATTTGCTCCCAGCACCCTTGATGATGTTTTTTTGGCTTAGTACAACATTATAAAATATTGCCTTTTATATTTTTGTTGCACATTTTTCAATTCCACTTCTTATGGAAGATAGTCTTATTCTAATGAAAATTAATGCTATTTTTACCCAAGTTCAAGATAAGGGTGAGTATATGATCATAGTTGTAATGTTTGTTATTACATACGATGAAGTTGGCCATATTTATTGGCATTGTTGATGTTTTTCAGATTAGCATTTTCCATTTATTAGATGAAGATCTTGGCATCAACAACGTTTTGTTAGTGTTGTTGCAGTGGAAAGTTTAAACACCAAGATGCTTTTGGGAAATGAAGTCATGCAAGTAGTGGAGAGTTTTTGCGTGAATAAGCCAGTGACCCCTCTATTTTTCTTTAAAAGTATCATCAAGGTTCACTCAACATCAGTTTATCTAATATTTATTTTCCAAAGTCATTTTTATAATATGAGGTCTTCCTATTATTCTCTTTATGCTGGGTTGATTGATACAAGCTTAAATTTATTTTTTATTGCTTGGCCTATTGCCATACATTTCCGTCTATATTTATATTGTACGGTAGAGTAGCTTTTATTCTTTATGGCAGACAACCCGTACATATGCATATCACGTAAGATGAGGTGAGGTAGACCTGGGGCAATCATTTTAGTTATTGTGAGTGGTGTTGAGTTAAGCTTTTGACCTCATTCTTGAGTATGGATTAGTTACAGTGTAATCATGCTAAATATGACTTGAGGTTTTTCTCATACTTTTTTAATTTTTTTTTCCATTCATCTCACTTTTGTTTCTCTCTTTGTCCTTTTGTTTTTACATTTACTTCATCACTTTTGTCTCCCCATTATTTACTCTTATATTTCTATTTTGTTCCTTTAGTAATTGATTGGGTTTATAAAGTAGTATTTTGATCTCTTTGAATTTAACTTGTCCTCTGAGACCAAGATTGCAACACAGTCATTTGGTTCTAATTGGAAATGCTTATTCAATGAAGGTTTATTTGTCCTTAGTCATTAAAGGAGATCAAATTTTACATATAAACATCAAGAAGATGTTAGAAAAGGGTGTTATTCGAAAGTTATAGAGTCATGGAATTATGAACTCATTCTGATAAAGTCTAATAAGAATACTTATTTTTGCATCAATTATTGTTTATTAAATGAAGTAACTATCCCGATGTGTACCCTCTTCCCCTCACTATTGATCTCCTAGATCTTCTGGGGAGAAGTCATTAGTTTTCTAAATTAGATTTTACTTTTGATATCAAGTTTTGGATAACTAAGTGCCAATTCATAAACTACACATCATTTGATTTGGATAAGTTCTTGGTGGTGCTGTTTGATTTGAACAATGCTTCAACAACTTTCTCAAGATGATAGATGAGGTTTTTGCGATATGCAAATTTGACTATTGATTTCATTGATGATGTTTTGATCCACCTGGAAAGGATATGGAAGGAACACATCCATGATATTCGGAATGTTAAATTGATTGTGAAAAGTTGGTTTAAAGTTAAAGTGGTTGAAATGTGTATTTAAGTCCAAAAATACAATTTATCTTGAGTACCATATTTCTCGTAGTAAAATTGTTTTTATAGTTTCCTCACTTTGAAATGTGTGAATGATATGCGATGTTTTTAGATAAGATGCAATATCTTGGCCATTTCATTAATTATCTTTTTATTATACTACACCGTTGTGAGTATTGTTGAAGGTTTCAACATTGTCTTTCATTTAGTTTATAAATTATAAGTGGTGTTTATGTATTTTAAAAAGCTATTGAAACTAACTCCTAACTACACTTGACTTTCATTTTAAGTATAAATGCTTCTGATATCCATTTTGGAAGTGTATTGATGCAAGAAATATCAAGTGCCTGGTTAGCACCATCCTGTTATATAAATTAATTGAACATTATAGGTTTTGAAATTTCAGATATATAATTTCAAGGTTGTTTATCACCTGGAAGTTTTTATGAAGTTCCATGTTTGATGTTGATTTCTTTTTTTGGAGTTTTACTCAGGATTCCATTTAGTGGTTACTATATCTAATATTTTTTTTGACAAGTTTATTTTTTAATGTTGGTTTGTGAAGTCATTTGTGGATTTTTTATGTCTCGAGAATCTCATCACCATCACGACTTGTTTTTGCTATTTACATTTTTAATATTACCTAATGTCCATTTTTATTTTGTAAGGATTGGATTCTAATAATTATTTATGGCTTTTGATGTCTTTGATATTTATTCTAGTTTTTCCATGCCTAATGACTTTCAAATTCTTGGTTAAGGGACATATAGATTGCATAAGTCTTCTATTAGGCTTTTGCATTCATTTGGGTCAAAATCTTGCATCATTTTCTTAGTAAACTGATAGCAATTATCATTTTTGTTTTGACATTTGATTCACTGAATGGATAGTGTTTTACTAGTAAATTAGATATCTTCATAACAAAGTGTCTTTTAGATAATGGTTCTTTTAGATAATTTATTTAAGTTAAGACATTTCATGTTTTAACATCTTAACTAAGGGATATGCCACATTTTCACATGGTCATCCACAAAATTGGTGGAATGGAATGCTCAAACCTTTAAAAGAATGATTGTGAAGTATGTGAACTTTCAATATTCAAATTGAGATGATTATTTGCCATCTCTTTAGTATGTATGTCACAAAAGTATGTCATAGAAATCTTATATGATCATGATTTGTGTAAGTTTTAATTTAAACTTCCGTTACTATATAAATTTTCCCAAAAAATTTTAACTAATTAAAAAAAAAAAAGTGCATTTTTGTTTATGGGCACTTTTTCCATATTTGGAACCCCTAACAAGTCATTTGAGTTTAGTTTCACAATCACGATCGCCGCATGAGCTATCGATACTAGGTCCTAAAATCAATATTTGATGAGCATTCTTCCACTTATTTAAGCACAGTTTGTCAAACATTTTGGTATAAGTGGGACAATAATGATATTACCAACTCTCATCTTCATCCACTTATAAAGTACAAAGTGGATGACTTGGTGTTAGTTAATTTCTCAATCTTATAGTATATGGTTTGTCTAAAGAGCTCTTTACTATAATGGATTATATCTGAAAAAATTAGACTAAGTTTGGGTTGGCACATTTAACAAGATTATAAAAAATTATACATAATAACCACTTTGTATCAAATAACCATCAAATGCCTCCTCTTAATGTTCCTTTTGATGTTCTTCTATATTTTAGCCCATCAACCAAAGAACTATGACTTTCCATCCTATAGTGATTTGAGGTCTAAATGTATAGTCATGATACTGTATACTAATATTAACAGCTATATACTAAAATTAGTATAGTGGAATTTAATAATATTGGTTCAATCCAAACCACTCACTCCTATATATAAGTTAGAGTTTTAGGCTAATTGATATACATATTTCTATATTCCATTTCCATATTCCATGTTCTCAAAATTGCATTTAAATAAAAAACAATATATTATTCTTGGCATAGTTATTATAAATTATTGATGATGGTACAATTGTGAGTAAGAGTTATATTGAATTGCTTCAACATTTTGCATGATTTTTGCAAATGAAGTTGAAGCTATAACTCAAAATTTTCAAATTATTAGAAACTTGTCATCAATAATTTGCTATGCATTGTATGCAACAATATTTGGTTTGCTTGATTGTAGTGTTATTCCTATTTATTAATCTAATTGATCAAATAGAAGTTTATATTATAAACATGTTTATAATTTATAAATATAAGATTAATTTTTTTAAATATATGGTAGAATAAACTAAAATATACTAGAAAGTATTTAGAAAAGTTTATAAATTTTAAATATATTTATAAATTATAAATACAAGATTAATCTAAATGAATAACAACCATTAGATGGTAAAATATCCTAGAATATTCTAATCATATTTTAGGTATATGCTTACAGGTTTGCTTAAACAAACCAAAAATGGTTAATGACAAAAACTACTAATAAAATACAAAATAAAATAAGAAAAATCATTTTATAAACAAAAATAATTTGTGTTTAAAACTAATCTAGCCCAATCAATTAAGTATGATTATTATAACAAAACTATCTAGTTACTTAAAGAAGTGCAGCCATAAAAAGTTTATTTGAACCTTTTATGGTGAACAGTTGGTCACAAATATATTTTTGACTATTTGAACATATTTTTCCCCATTAAAAGTTCACACCTGTTACAATGGAGCTTAGAATTGGTTGTGAGAACACTAGATTGCTCTTTCTCACTACATTTGAGAACTTGATAATTGGGTAAATTCTTGAAACACCATATAAACTCAAGAGCTTCCTTGTATTCCAGAACTCTGAAGCGAAAAACACATTCTCCCAACACCTTCAAAATCATCACTTCCAAAAACCAAAACTAGAATAATAGAGGTTCTTTTGCACCTTTATCTCTACTGCTGAAATCCTCCACAAACTATGTCCCTAGAATTGCCTTTGCATGCCTTCCAAGGGCAACGTCTTATCATTGAACGATTGAACACCACCTCCAAAACCATTGCCTATTGTCGCATTACATGCCTCCATGGCTTTTTCATGTAAATAAATATATATTATGGAAACTTTCAATTGTCATCAATTGTAATTTGTTAGCGAACATCAATCCTTCTGCAATAAACAAAACAAAAATATTTCACCATGGAGTGGACAAAACCTGACACTTAGCCGAGCAGGAGAACATGAAGGGTATAATCCCTTCTTGGGTCTGCAGCAGCAGTGGCGACCATGTCTGGCTTGAGATCCTGTAGACACACAACTCGAGGAGACCAAGGACGACCACAGGCACCCACACAAATAAACCGCTCCTGGGACGATCTCCTGAGAAACAGCCCTGGATCATTCAGCGGCATTGCCCAACATCTTGTCCAAGAGCAGAAATGATGGGTTGTCATCACTCCTCCACTGCCACCTTTTCACGTTTGCATGCATGGGAGGAGGATTCACCAAAGACAAAGGACAGGGGATTATATGAAGTAAGGCAAAAGACTGGTATGTCACTGACCATGAATCCCAGCGGCAGGCTCTTCCATCGCGAGCCCCGATTGAAGTTAACAAACTTGAGTCTCTCCCCTGCCGAGCTGCTCCTGGCAATTAAAACAATGTGGCTTCCATCGCTGCAAAACCCAAGCTTGGGAAACGATGCCAGTATCTGATTTTTGGCCAGCTCCAATGCCCACTCTCCAGCTCTCCCAGGCATTTGCTACTGCCGCACAACAGCGACGCGAACAGCAATCGTAAACGCGGACTCGAGCCATAGACCACCCAAAAGTTTGAGTCTAGAACATGGCGATCTCACAACCCAGCCCTTTGGTGAGTGAGGGGATTGGTGACGATCAGCTTGTCTCGCCTGGTCTCCACTAGAGCAAGCCCGTTGAAGTTGCCGCCCACACGTGGAAGAGCTCCTCGGGAGGTAATCCAGCACGGAGCTAGAGATCTTGTTGCCATAAATGTTGAGGGAAATCCACCCCACCTTGGATCCCTTATCGTTCTCCTGGTTCCAGCCACCAAAATCAAGAGCTGAGCAAGATGGAGTGGGAGATTCGCCCAGATGGATGTGAGCTGCAATGGAAAGAAAATCCCGGAAGAATGTTCTGCCGCTTCATTCTCCGCTCGCCATAGCAAACTCTTTATCGAGCCTAAAAGAGAGTTTGAATTTTAGGTTCTATGCAAAGTTTCCTAAGGGATTTTTGATGGAGAATGCAGGCTGCCGTGAAGCTCGAGCCATGGGAGAGTGCCGTGGTCGACCGTCAAATCCGTGGTGCTGCGCCTCAATCCATGATCTACCGCGCCGCCGTGGCCAACGACACCGCCAAGGTACACGCATTCCAGTCGCGGCTGCTGGAAAACGCTCACGCGCGCTCCTGGCCGTGCGGCGGGTCACCGAGTCGAATCAGGGCGAGGCGTCGCTGGGCGTGAACGCGCTCATCACCAGCGAGGCCCGAATCGCGCTCGCCAGGACGCTGCGCATCACTGACAAGGGCCTGCCCTTTTGCGTCACGCGGCGCCGCCGGCTGGGGCGATGCTTGCAGGACGTTGTCCGCGATCGCGCCAAGCAGATGCTCGTCAAGCTCGCGCTGGAGCCGGAGTGGGAGGCCCGGTTCGAGGATGGATCCTTCGGGTATAGGCCTCACAGGAGCTGAGAGACGCCATGGACGCCATCACTCTCTCGCTCAAAGGCAAGGAGAAGTACGTTCTCGTCGCTCACTCGTGCTACATTTTCCAGGAGTTTGAGCACCGCGCGGTGATGAGCAAGCTGAGGAACTCGCTGCCGATCATCGCGTCACAGGTGGAGGCGTGGCTGAATGGAGGGATCATGGCACTCCGGTGGCTGAATCCGGGGTATCCAAGAGCTGGGGACTTTGGAGTGATCACCCGCTGCTGGCTAAATATCGCCATGCATGGATTGGAGACCGCCTTCTACGAGTGGTTCGCGAAGTTCTATCCCGGCCATCCAGCTCCGCTCTTCGTCCGCTACTGCGAGCAGTTCGTCGTGGTCAATCGCTCTCATGCCTTCATCCTCGATGCTACTGTGTTTGTCCGGGATTGGTTGCGTGGAGTTGGCATCAAGCTCGATCCGGATAGATACACGATCACGGACTCGAGGTCGGGCTTCGAGTTCCTGGGATTTAAGTTCCAGCACGCCATGAAAAAACGAGGAGATGAGGCTCAAGGTGAGGCCTTCCAGGAACTCTTACAGGTTGTTTTTGTCCGAGCTCAAGACGGTCATCTCCCAGTCACGGGAGGGTCGTGCTACAATCTTATAAGTCGGATGGCTCCGAAAGTTGTGAGGTGGGGCACTACTTCAAGTACTGCCATGCTCGAGGGGTGTTTCTGGAAGCTCGACAGTATGATCTATCAGAAGCTGAGGCCGTGGTGTTTCGGAGGCGGAGGAACATGGGACGGGCCAAGGCCAAGCTCAAGTTTTTTCCAGAGAATCAGGTTTATCTCTTTGAAGGGACTGAGCGGCGGAGCTCATGTGGGTGCTCACGGATGGAGGGACGGAGAGGAGAAGGCCGGTCTTTTTGCCTCTGCTTCGCTGGTTCTCGGTCAAGGGAAACTCACCAAAAGCCGTGATGAAATAATGATCAACCCCAATCAAGTTGCTCTTCCGGATCCGAGGAGGTACGAACTTGGTTTGTCTTTCCTGAGTTTCAAATTGGTTTTTCTACGTAGGCGACGTCGGATTGTTCAGCTGGATACTCTGATAGATCTCTGGTCACTGAGAATCTTCTTAAGCTGGACGACGAAGAGCTCGAGGATTTTGCACAAGTGATGAAACTGGTAAGATCAGACGTATCCAGTATTTCTGTTACCGAAAAGTGTGCGCTTGCAGGAAACAGGGTACTTTGAAAGCTGTTACTGATCAAGACGACGGACACTACGTTTATCTGTACGACAATCCCGTAAGCTGTGCTGCTTTTCCATATTGTTTCTTTCACTCATTTGCTAAACTTTCAGGTGTTCGTGAGAATCAAGGAGGACATTTCCAGAAAACTAGACTTTATGTTCTCCGAAGCTGAGAGTGCTAAGCTGCTGACAACAGAATGCGGTGACGCTACTTCACAAATTTTTTTAGCTATAGCAAGTCTCAACTAACACTTGTCGAGTACCCCTTATCATGGCTTGTGAAATAAGTTTATTATTGTATGAGAAAAGACTTTAAGGGTATTCAAAATATATGGATTTTCAAGCCAATTCTAAGCCCTAAAAAACTACCAGAAGTGCATGAACATGTAAAACAGTCTATGTAAATAAAGACAGGCTTTCAAGTGTCTTTCTAGTTTGAAATTATTTATAGACATTGTCTACACGCAAACTAACAGTTGTTGAGTAAACAGTATGCTTAGGAACCAAAGACCAACAACCTATATATGGATAAAATTTTGTCAGTGTCTTTCTAGTCCAAAATTGTCTATGGATATTGTTGAGGCCAAATTTGAACCTAAAAATATCAAAAAAAAGAAAATTCACAAAAGTAATTGATGACTTAGAGATGAAGATCACCGACTCACTATGACAGTTCTGTGCACCATGGTGCATCTTACTCGCTGCTACCTTGCAGAAGGCTGTTGCAGTTGGCTACCCTGGATTTATTGCCCCTTGAGATGGTGTCTTCAGCTATAGTCCTTCATAAATTTTCTTGAGTCGGGCCAGTCATCTATCAAAGCATGAGTTGTGTGCAAGAATTTCTTTGGCTTCTCTAGGGGTGATGAAGTAACACTACTTGCCAGTTGATGTTTACATATGGCTTTTGGTGATTCATCCTCCGCTCCCCAGCAGTGAAAAACAGATATCAAGATGTTCTTGAATTTCCAACTTATGGGTTTTCAGGTGCACTAACCACTGTCACCATAGGTTCTCTTGACAAGGGCAGCATTATTGGTGCTAAAGCCATTGGAGGTGGAGGGTGGCCTCCATTTGTATAGGTGGGGTGGGGTTGGGATGGAGGTCTATGTGGCTGCATCATAAATATCCCAAAAAAGCCCACCTGTGTAAGACCTTTAACTTGTCAGGAGGAACATCTCTATTGGCTTCAATCACTTTCCCTAATTTCCAGAATAAGTCCATCTCAAGCATCATCATTCTAACTGGAAGCATAGTGGAAGTTTAGTATTGTAAGCATGCACAAATGACACTTTGTCTTTGTGCTTAGATGTGCCTTCAACCCAGATGCGTTTTATGTGGTCATGGTGCCAAAATGTTACCAAAACTTAGAGTTGAAGGGTGTAGCATGGATTTTGAAATCTACTACTTCAATATATGCTTGCTAAATCAGCCTAGAACATCTTGTCTTCAAAAGCTAGGATCATCAATTTGCAAGATGATGATATTGTCATTCTCTAGGGTGATATTGTCATTCTCCTAGGGTAGAGTTAGTGGTTAAAGAAATTTCAGATAAAAAAAAGACACTTAAAAACCACTAAAAATGAAGATGCAAGAACAGGTCACAAGCTCCTTGAATTTAATTGAACTACCACAGACAAATGGCTTCACTACCATGTCTTCAACATGGCAACCCACAGCAACCCAAGTAGGATGAGCAACATCGATTACTTAATAGAGGGATTCTTTTGCAGCCATGATCACCTCCATTTAAAACTTTCAAGACCATGTAAACAGAATATGAATGAATTTCTTATGTTCCATTTAAAACTTACAGACTGCAATTATGATAATACCATAATATGTTTATTAATCTAGCAATTAATTACTAACTCATTACAAAAGTAATATTTGGCAAATTTTAATATCTTGCCTTGTTTAAAAAGTGTGATTTTTAATTTAAACATACAAGTTTTACTCTCAGCCCTTAAAAAAAGTTGGCACTTAATCTAGCAAAGTTTAGTATTACTATAAAAAACCATGAATATACCAACACAATCACAGCCGTTGATGGGGTATCATTAATTTGGGCCATCCAATAGCTCAAGCCCTAACCTAAGTTTGAGGTAATTTACATTAAACAAAGTATAAATATTGATATAAAGTTTGAGCAAAAAGAAGATATCACTCCATCAAAAGTTATAAAAGTGACATTACAACAAAAGATGATGGATATCTTATAGAATCTTCCCAATGAAGAAGTTTTCTTATCTATGATTAATAATGATTTAGAAATAATATAACAAAAGGTTGCAACTTTTAAAGCTAGGCCAAAAGGGTTGCAACCTTTAAAACTAGGTTAGATGATTTTATTCAATGCATTGATAGTTATGGTATATTTTTGAAATATGCAAAACTTTTAGTAGAAAGAATTACACTGAAAGGACAACAAATAACCATTTAATGTGAATTCTAAAGGTCATATATTTTGTGATTATCCTTTTGAAAGTCCAAACAAGCTATTCTACCAAACCATTTGTTTGTGAATGATAAGCACTTGTGAAAATGTGGCATATCCCTAATCAAGATGTTAAAACGTGAAATGCCTCAACCATAAATGCAGGATTATCATCTGAAAAAATTCATTATAGACATGAATATTAGAACACTGTCATGAATATAACTTTGGGTATCAAAAGTTACATATCAACTAATCATTTCAAATATTTTTATTTACTTCCACGATGGCAAGAGAGGTTAGTATTGTTAGACCCTTTATTAGTCCCTCTTGTGCTAGTGGAGTTAATTAAAAATATTTCAAGTATACTTAAATTAAATGAGCATAAAGACAGAATTTCTATGCACTATTAACTAAGTATACTTAGCCCAGTAAGGAGTTCTTGTCTTGTTATGTTTTGCACTAGTTAGTGACAAAAAGTTTTGCATGTTGAGAATAGTCCCTTAATATCACAAAATAATAGCTTACCATGTTTGTTAAACACATTCACTATCATGCCTTTTTGTGTTAGTCCTGTTTGGTCTTAATTGCTATTTATAGAAAATGTCTAAATTTGCTAATTTGGCATATCTACAGAATGTAGAGATTGTCTTGAATACAATGGTGATGGTCCCATGTCCAAATTCGCAATCTAACATTATTCCATATTTAGTAAATTTTAAGCTTGTCCTAGAGACTAACTCCTACTACTAAGGGTGGCTAGGAGTGAAAGCCCAAAGCGTGTGTTCCTAGATTCCAAATGTATAGTAAAGATAGTGGGTAGATCAAACATGGTTAACCAACCTAAAGTATAATTTAGCTCATGTTTGTGTGTTTGTTCTTGTTTTGCATTTGATTTGGGTCTAAGCCCAAGTTTCACATCATGTTACTTTGTGAAGTATCTATATCCTTGTGTAAGGCCATCGGTATGTTGAAATAGCACCAAACTCTATTTGGCTTTGTTTTGCATATTAATCTTGGCATTGGGATGCTAAATGCTCTAAAATTATTTCTATATCATTCCATACTCCTATCCCTTCACTTCTTGGGCTATATGTTTAAGAGTATCCTTCAATACCTTCGCTCCTTAGCTTCATGCTTAGAGTTTGACTCTATTCCTTCATTTAGTGGTACAAGGCTTTGAAACTTAGGTTTCATTTTGTTCAAACCATATGGTTTTTGTGAGAGCTATGGAATTAAAACCATGTTAAGATGCATGTTGTGAAAGCTTTAAGTTTGCATTTGTCTACATATTTGAGTTCCAAATAGTTACCATTAATATTTTATGGAATATATCTCTCAAGAAACATTTCCATCTTGGCCTTCATGATAATATTAATAATCTTATACTTTCTCACCAAAATCAACATCTTTCACAATGGCCATTGATCTTATTATTCATTGATAATTATTTGCAAAAATGTCAATTGAGCATCATTATCAACAACATTTTCTCCTTATCCAATGGCCCCAATCTTGAAACAATTAACATATGAGCAAGACACAGTTCTAATGAAAATTAATCACTTCTCAATAGTGTCTTTTTAATGTTAAATGACAATGGATTAAAAACCACGTCTATATATTATGGAGGTGCAAATCAACTTCAGAAATAGTATTCTTATTTGTCCTCATACTTGTACAATAGATGTTGCACATGATAAATGTGAACATCTTATCTAATTAAGGGTTGTTGGCTCTATTCCTTCTTCTTAAATTTCGAAACCTTTCTATATCATTATTCATCTTCAGTCTTCTAGTTTAAATGTTTCTTTTTAAATTTTAGACAATAGCAATGTTAATGTAAACTTCATCTATTGGAAGTTTGCAATTCCTCATAATTTTTTCAATTAGAACAACATCCAAGTTATGCTGAGGTGATGGATAGTTGATAAATCTCTTTCGAGCTCATCAAAAATTAGATTAGGCTGGTAGAAGTGAAAGTATTTATAATTTGTTATAGTATCACTTTTAATGTTGTCTCAATTTTAGTCTTTCCTTGGTTTGAATTGGATGAATTTAACAATGGATTAGAAATAGTGTGATGTTAATTAAACTATTTTCCTCTCTTCCAAGTCCTTTTCCTCTTCAATTTAAATTTATCACAATTCTTTGGTTGAGTTTCAAAATGTTGGTTGTTGTGATCATGCGTTATAAGTCATATGAGTAATTTCAATATGTTATAGAAGAGATGATATAGGCAAAAACATATGAAAGTAAGATAAATTACTTATTTAGGTTATCCTCTTTTCTTTCTCATTTTCTTCTTTTCTTGCAATATACCTTTCTTTCTCTAAGTAAATTCTACAAGATGATCAAAGTCTTAACAGCGGTATTGAAGTGTTGATCCTTTTATGTAGCTTCATTGGAGGGGGTTGGGAGAGATTAAAAAATGTGCTACAAGTGTTTATGAAGTAGTATATGAAAGATCAAATGTATGGAAATGAATAGTATTTGGCTATGTAGGAAATTTTTGCTAACACTTGATTAGTGTCTCCATGGCAATTGATAACTTCTCAGCACACTCCACCATAGTTAGATTGCAAAATCAACTAAAAAGAACTAATTATAAAAATATTGGACTTTAAGTTTAGAGCAGCAAGATCAACTCCAAGGGAGGATCACAGAGTGGTACTAAAATTTAATAGACCAAATGTTTGGTGTTCAATTTAACAAGCAAGGGAAAGGAGAACCCCCCATTGATATTGGAGGAGGGTAACATGACCTAACCCAAAAGGTGGTTGATTTGATATTATTTGTTTAATTAGTAACAAAGAAGTCTTTTTGTTGACCATTAGAGTTAACTAAGTTGATTAGTGGTTTTAGCAAAAAGGATCTAAGCCTTAATGATAGCATCAATCAATGTTGCTAGAAAATCCTTCTTGACATTCTATTGCACATCCACTTAGCTTAAACTTTTAGCACCTTTAATAACTCATTATAGATGCATGTGAGACTTAAAGGCAAAAATCATAAAACTAAATATATGCATCTAAAGGCAAAGTCCCTTATCTAATCTTTAGGAAATAGTTCATATTTTTAAACTTCTTGATAAAAAGAGCATGGAAACTTTTATCAAATCACTCTAAGAAGTCAATTTTGGATTAACTTTTGAACCACGAAAAGATAGGCCATAAGCTTTATCATAAAAAAATTAATTTTCACCTTGTCATTAGAAGGGTTCTGAAACTAATAACATTCCTGGAACTATAATTAGTAATCAAACTTTTGGCTATTACAAACATCTAGTGATAACTTCCATTCTATAGCATGTTTGATGTACCAAAAGTAATCACAGATAATGGATTGATTCAAACTTTAAACATCCATTCGGAGTAGAAAATCCTTAATGACATAATTCTTCACATTCTTGATGTCACTTTGAACCTCAATAATATAACATCCTTGCCTCAAGATGATATTATCAAAAGTCTCCTCCTCCTTGTCATGACCATTATCACTGATGCCACACTCTTCATCAATATTAATATTCTACTCTTCCACCATTCCCAAAAAAGAGCATTCCCAAAAGAACATGTTGTTCTGATATCAATGAAATGAATAAGGAGCAAACTTAAGCTAACTTCCCAACCATAAATCATCTAAATTATAGAATATTTTTAAAATATTTTTGTGGTTCATGTCATTTTTCCTCATTCATAAACCAGACAACAGCCTTGAGAAGCTAAAGGAGCTTCACATAAAGGGAGTTCAAGACATATGGTCATGGAGAAAAGATGTGTAAATGACAATATTAATAATATAATAAGTAACCATAAAATGAGAAAAAATACAACTTTCTCATATGACAATACAGTCATGGAACAAGAGAATGTGAATAAAGCAATAACTCAAATTATATAGCAATACAATTACAATTCTCCTTTTGGGATTGTTATCTAAGTTATAATGAACTTTAGAAACACTTTTTTCATGTCATCCTCAATTTTTCCATATAACTCATCTATGGAATAGCTATTCCACCAAACTAACAACATTTGAGCAAAAATGTTAGCTAAATTAACTCTTAACATCAATCTCTAGGAGCTGAATGATGGTCTACTTTGACATCACTAAAGTGTAAACATGCTTTACTTCTTCACTTCAAAGGAATAATGTCATGATTTAGTCTAGATTGTTAACAACTTGCTATAGCTCCATAAGGGAGGGAAGAATGATATGAAGTAACCTAAAAAGGCCCTTATTGCCTTTTGCCAGGTTAACTTAGAATGTGTTTATTTCATAGGGAAGATGGTAAATATATACTTAACTGATAATATATTTAGATTATAAATAATTGTTAAGTTTTAAAACCTTTATAGCACGAATTACTAAGTAAAAAAACTATTTCATATTATTGGAAGAATTTGGAGTTGGATGACTTGTGATGGCTGGCCAAAAGGCTGCTGCTGAAGACTGGCCACCGATCTTCCAACACATTTTCCCAAAGATCTGGGACATAAGAAAATACTGATACCCAGTGATCTCTTTAGTCTGTGGAATCCCACATTCTAAAGTAGGTGTTCTAGACTTCTCTATTCTTTACGTTAACATGCAACACAAGCTTGGGAGACAAAATCAAACCTTACGAATTTTCTTTAAAGCTTAAGGTCCTCTGGCCATGGACCCCCACGGAAAGAGAGTGGTCTGTTCGTACAACACTCTGGGCCCCACGCCCAATGAGCAGTCAAGACCCATCGACCCAGTGGCCGTGACTGGTTCAAAGCCTGGGCCAATCACAGTGGTCCACCCGTGTGCCACTTGATGCCGTACATTCTTCTTTTCTCTTCCCGACCAGAGACTAGAGGAGAAGTACGGGATGGGCCACGGTACTACCATGAACGTCGTCAGAGCTTTGCATGGCCAGCATGTGCAGAAGAGTATGCTAAATTTTTTATTATCGGCCTTGATTATATTGTATGGTTTTCATGACAACCTTCTTCCATCCTGCCGTATCGAATTTTAGGGATGCCCCACACTGGAGCCTAAATCTTGACCATTGCCCCCATTGACAACGAGACTCCAGCAACCCGATAGCATGCGTATCATCAGTTCAGTGCAAATGACTACTTAACCCTAACCAGTTATTCGATGTCAGCGGCATTTTTACGGGTGACATCACCGATTGATTTCCCGGAGTAATAGTGGTACGGACACTATGGTCCTCACCGCGCATTTAATGGCTTCTGATGCACAGCAGGGCGCCACGTGTGAATAACGACGTGTAGACGGGTAAGGGACGGGCGATGTCCGAGTCGTACGGCTGCGGCTCAAACATCGTGGCCGAAGCGATTGCTAAATCTTCGGCCGGGAGAACCTTACAACAGTAAAACTGTAGTCGATCAACTTGCCTGATCGTGAAATTTTATATGCTTTCGATCCAGAAGAATGGGGGTTTGGATGCATGCTAACAAGCATCTTTGGCAATCCTCGTTCGCGGAATCAAGACTATTCACAAGGCCGCAAAACCAAACAAACGATTTAACGCTAAAATGTCTTGTTAATCTTATTTTTGGTGGCGGCCATCGCCTTCACGGCCACTGTTGCGGATGCCTATGCCAGTTGGGCCAAAAATTTTTACTGGATGCCAAACACTCCCCCGTGGAAGGACGTGTTTTACTTTCCAAATTTTCTCCCAGCCCGGACCCCATTGCGCGGGTAAAATGCGTCGCAGACACCTAGGTTGAGGGATGATCCCAGGCGATCGCTCAGAGGCGCCGAGGAGGAGGAGGGCGACGGGAGCCACCACGGCACTACCATCTCCACCACCGCTCATTCCCACTCTCCCATCCCTTCTTCTTCTTCTCTGTCCTCTTGCTTTCCGCTACCATCGCGCGCCACTCGGTCTTCATCGGCGCAGAGGAGACGAAATCCCTCCTTCCGCGAATTCCAGCACCCAATTGGCCTCTGATCCAGCACCGCGCTCACACCCCGGGTTTGAATCGACCCAGATAGAGGAAAACTCGATCATAGCAGGAGCGAGCGAGAGAATGGAGGATATGGATATGCTCGAGGCGGTCTACGAAAGGAAGAGCCGGATGATCCGGTAGGAGCGCAGCCCAGCGTCGGTGGCGGCGATTTCCAGCCGATGATGCAGTGGAAGGAGGAGGAATCGGCGATGGGAATGGACGAGCTGCTCGCGCACGCCGGCTATAATGTGCGGGCCAGCGATCTAACCACGTCGCGCAGCGGATCGAGGAGCTCGACAGCCTGCTAGGCGGCGGCGCCCGCGGATATCCTGGCACAAGACACCGTCCACTACAACCCGTCGGATCTGGTCAGCTGGATCGAGGCATGCTGGACGAGCTCGTTCCGCAGCAGCCCACCGCTACCTCATCCTCCGATATGGAATCGGTGGTCACCGATCACTCATCAGCAGCAACAGCAGCACCTGGATTTCGGCGGTATACCGCCGCCGCCGCCGCCATTCTCCTCCCAGCAGCAGCAAGGCTGCAGCGGCGCCGCCTTCAATCCAAACGTGCTCTACGCCGACCAGATGGATCTCAGCAAGAACGAGGAGTAGTAGCATCTCACTCGCAAAATTGCTGCTTCCACCACACCGAGGCCGGCATCAGGTTCTTCCTCGTCGACGTCACCCCACGGCATGCCGCCACATGCCGCCGGCGGTATGACGCCAGCCGCCGCCATGCCCACCATCCAGGAGAGCGACGAATTGAGCGGTGTCCGCCTCGTCCACCTCCTGCTCGCCTGCGCAAACGCCGTCCAGCGCGGGGACCCGCCGCCGCCGGCGACATGGTGGCGCAGCTCCGGATGCTCGTCGCGCACCCCAGCAGCAGCAGCAGCGCCATGGCTCGCGTCGCCACCCAGTTCGTGGAGGCCCTCTCGAGGAGGATCCAAAACAGCTGCTACAATGGTGGCGGCGGTGTTGGTGGTGGCGGAGATCGCCAGTATCATCACCACCAGTCTCAGCAGCAGCAGCAGCTCCAGCAGCAATTCAAAGAAGAGAGCAGCGATCCTGGAAACACCAACAACGGCGCCATGGATGAGATCCTACATTTCCACTTCTACGAGACGTGTCCGTACCTCAAGTTCGCGCACTTCACCGCCAACCAGGCCATCCTGGAAGCGCTCGAGGGCCACAAGAGCGTCCACGTCGTGGACTTGGACCTCCAGTATGGCCTCCAGTGGCCGGCTCTCATCCAGGCGCTGGCCCTCCGCCCCGGCGGTCCGCCAACGCTCCGCCTCACCGGCATCGGCCCGCCGCAGCCCCACCGCCACGACCTCCTCCATGAGATCGGTCTCAAGCTCGCGCAGCTCGCCGAGTCTGTCAACGTCGACTTTGCGTTCCACGGCGTGGTTGCCGCGCGGCTCAACGACGTCCAGCCCTGGATGCTTACCGTGCGTCGCGGCGAGGCTGTGGCCGTCAACTCGGTGTTTCCAGATGCACAAGGCGCTCGTCGAGGAGCCGTCGGATGGGGAATCCGGCGGCTGGCGGCAATGGTGGCGGAGGCCGTCGGTCCAGTCCTATCGACGAGGTTCTCCGGCTGGTACGTAACTTGAAGCCGAAGATCGTGACGCTGGTGGAGCAGGACGCCGATCACAACAGTCCAGTGTTCATGGAGCGCTTCATGGCGGCACTCCACTACTACTCCACCATGTTCGACTCGCTCGAGGCCTGCAACTTAGCTCCCGGGAGTGTGGAACAGATGGTAGCCGAGACGTACCTGGGACAGGAGATTGGTAACATCGTTGCCTGAGGGTGCCGCGCGGACCGAGCGGCATGAGACGCGCTGACGCAGTGGCGGATCCGGATGGCGAGGTCGGGCTTCCAGCCGTTGTATCTCGGCTCCAACGCGTTCAAGCAGGCCAACATGCTGCTCACGCTCTTCTCGGGTGACGGATACCGGGTGGAGGAGAAAGATGGCTGCCTCACGCTTGGGTGGCACAGTCGGCCCCTGGTCGCTGCGTCGGCCTGGGGAGTGCTGCTAAAGCCGACGCCCGGAATTTCGAACCACTGTTCTTCTTCGGTGGTGTCCTTGTCGGACTCTCCAACATCTCGGGCAAAACTTTGTCGGCGCCTTAATAGTATCTCGATTTTATCTCTAGCAGGTTGCTGCTGCTGCTGCACTGGGCTGTGGATGCTTTTCCCTGTATATCGTGCACAGCTGGCTGCTAGCTCTGGGGGAGGCTTGAGTCTGTCGGAAAAAGTAATCCCGTCGAAGTTAAATGGCTCGATCCGGTTTTTGCTACAGGTTGCTGTGGACACATGTCGGCAGTCAATGGATCGGACACCTGGTTGAGAGTTGAAAGCAGGAGAAGAAAACAAAGTCAGTCAGTGAGCGGCTAAGGGGAGAGAGAAGAAATATAGTGTACCTGTTGCTGTTGTAAACTCTATATAATTCACTCCCCGCTAAAATAAGATCATCCATCCTGGCTACTCTGGCTCCGAGCAGCAACAGCAACGCTGTAGCTGCCGACTTTAACAACAGTGGCTCGAAGATCCGTTTCATGTTCCCTGACGGCAGCAAGGGCCGGCGACGACAGCAACAACGCAAAGCTGTCTTCATTTCCTGCCACGGGCCCTGGAAGAAAAGCATTAGACAAATGCAAGCGAAAACAAATGTCAGCGTTTTGAATGAGAGCGTAATAAACGAGGATTAGAAGATGCTGTGCTTGGACCTTGACGTTGATGGCGTGTGCCCGCTCGCAAAGGCTTCACATGGCCTCTTGCTGCTTACAATCCCTGGTGTTGCTCTCCAGGCGACTTGGACTTTTAAAAGTTCTGCGAACCTCTCCTCGAAAACCAAGTCACTACAGCTATACACGCTACTCAGACCTTGTTCGTGAAAGTGTTTCCCCAGGCGCTCGAACCGGCGTATGAGCCTCTTGTTGAGCTGTAGCTGAAGAACTGAGGGGAAATGAACGAGCTCGCGAGGCCGATGCATGGCTTTCATGAAGAACTCGTACTTGGGAACCAGAAGCGTCGCGATGCTGAAGCCCAGGAGCGATGGCAATCTTTTCACCATGTCGGCAATTTCCTTTCTGCATGCAGGACCACACAAATAAAGAACGAAGAGATTTTGTTGTAACACTTGCCTTTGAAATCAGAGTTCGAGGAAGAACACACAGTTGGCTGTAGTTTCTTGTCGATGCTCAAAGTCAGCAAATGAGGACATCGGCTGAGCACCCTTGTCATCACGAGAGGAAAGTTATTCAGAAGTCAAGCAAGGGCCCGGCAAAGTGCTGCTTACTTGCCGATGCTTTCCGACTCAATGCCTAGATTTTTGTATAGGGCTTGAGGTTCGGACGGATCTTGGTTTCCACGTTCAAGCCCAGAACCATTGGCGGACCGCATAACCTTGAAAGTTGAAAATCCGTTAGGTAGATGGAAACGTGAAAAATGACAGCACAAACCCTGACGACATCAACACCGAGACTCGCAAGGAAGCGCACGGTCGGTATCATGTTGTCCTTGATGTGAAGTCATCAGCTGCGGAGCTTTAAACAAAACCTGCAATACTTTCGACAGCACAGATACTTTAAAGAAACTATACTCACTTGCCAAGGTCCTTGCGCACTAGGCCCAAGCTGAAGAGGAAACTCAACTCTCCTGCATGTCATGCTTGATCGTCAGCAGTCACGGGTGTCTTCTAAGCAGTTTTCCCATCAACAATGGTGGCACGAATTCTCGAGAAAAAGACACTACTCGGCGAAAGGCCTGCAAATCAAGCTCAGGATGATTACTAGAAAAAAGCAGAGCTTCTCACCTCAGGACTGTATCCCAGAAGTCCTGGATACAGGTAGAGAATCTTATTGATGTCATCGGCGGTGGCGTTGGTGCTCTTTAGAAAATCTACCAAGGGAGCCAGACCTGAGCGTCCCGTCTCGAGAAAGCTTTCTGGAGATGATCCGTCCGATGCTGGTTTGCCCGAACTCAATGCTTTCCAGATAAGTTACCAGGCTTTTACAGCTTTTCCCCATCCATGAGAACCGATGGATACCGGTTGACAAGCCTTTCCGTGTCTCTGCGAGACAAGCCAATGCTCGCCATGTACGTGACACACTGGTGAGATCATCCGCGCTTCTCGAGAGCAGCAGTGGAGCTCGCCACCAAACTCGCAAAGGCTCATGGACGTGAAACCGAGCCGGTTGAGTACCACGACATGGCAGGAGCTAGATCGTTGGGGTGATGGTGGAAAATCTTGGGCCACGCCACGATCCACTCCTAGCCAGGAGTTGTACTTGACACCAACGCCTTGGAGAAACTCCACCATTGTGTCCACTGGCTCTACGCCCGACTCTAGAACGAACGGCATCACCTTTGACGTCCAGAGGCTTTGATCGAGCTTGTGCGGTAAGGAAACCAGCTTGGAGAATTCTTCTCTTCGGCTTTTGAGCCAGCACTGTCGAGACGCCGCTCTCGGCAGCTCTCGGTGCCTGGGAAGAAAGATTGCTGCGCGGATCGTGCGTATCGGACAATGTAGCATCTTCTTGCTCCTCTTGCAGCCGCTGATAATAATCGTCGGCGTGCCTGAGAACCTAAAGCGTACCGTGAAGGAATCCCATGGCGCTCCAGCAGCGACAGCAGCGCATTCACGACCTGGCCCCTCTCCAGCCGCGGCAACTGCGATTCCTCCACCGCCAGCGCCTCGATCTCCAGCAGCGTCGGGACATTGCGCTCCTTGGATTTCGGCGCCGCGGCATAACAGCAGCAGCTGCCAAGGGGAATACCTGGATCGAAACGAACAAAGCCGCTATCCCTCTCAGATCGACGGAAGAGCGAGCGCTGGAAGACGCCATTGGCGAGGGCCGCACAACCAGGAGTCGAGGGAGGCGAGGACCGGGCACGTGAAAATATGCGAGGATTTAGGGTTTTATAAAAGACCGAGCTGCCAATAACAGCCCGTAGAACAAGGCCCAGGACACGTGGGATGATGACATGGACAGAATGACTCGGCAGGAGATCTGACGTGGCGGGGAGGAGACCACAGAGCAGCAGGGACTTCTTGGGCGTGGCGGGAGCCAGGGCGGGCGGCGAGCAGGGGCGATCAAAGGTGAGGGCTTGGACCTAGTGTGGACTCCGGTAAGCCGGGCTTACGCCCATTTTAAGAACCGCTACACCTTTGCTCACGTCATACGAAGGCCAAACGAAAAAATTAGTAGTATCGATCACCATAGATGATCTTCGCAAAGCATTGTCAGTGGCGCCGCCTCTTGCTATACTCGTCGCTATAATCCTCTCCTTTTTCTCTCTCGATTTGTAGCTATGGCTGCTGGGCTTGTTAGCGCTGTGATCCCGATCTCTGCTGTCCCTGTGTTGCTGCCTCTCTTTCTCGCGATCCAAATCCTTTCCATCCTTGTGATCCGCGAAGCTTTTGCCGGTTTCTTTGCCGCTACCTCGGCCATCCTCGTCCTCGAAACCATACCCGCCACCGCCGCCCGCTCGCTCCTCCCATCCGCCGCTTCTCCACCCTCCAGCATTCGCGATCGCGTGCCCGTTTGCTCCGCCCCGTCCGAAGAACGCTGGATTACGTGAGGGCGGCGGCACACCGCCAGGTAGTGCATGGGATGCGCAGGACCCCGCGGCATGAATCCCATCCCGAATGCCCGGTCTCATCGGAGGAACAAAGCCCGGATCGCCAAACAGCCCCATTCCTCCTGGCGGAAGTTGTCCATTGTTACCACCACCACCACGGCCGCGTCCTCGTCCTCTACCACCGCCGCCACCACCCCCGCCACCGCCGCTATTTTTCTTCCCGCCCTGGCCTTGCTGTGGAGCTTGCGCTGCTTGCGATGGCTGGCTCTGGCTCTGGCTCTTCGCGTTTACTTGCTTGAGGACTTGGGGCGTGGCGTACTGGACGACGCAAGGGCGCCCATTGAAAATCCTGCCATTGAGCTGCTCCTTGCATTGCTGGGCCGCGAGTGGATCGTAGAACTCAACCTGGCAGTAGCCCTTGGATTTGCCACTGGCTCTCTCTCGGAGAATTTCAGCCCCTTGTGCCGCCCGAAATCCGCCAGCGCGGCCTCCAGATCGGCGTCTGTCGTCCACCAGTGAAGCTCCGAGATGAAAATCCCGCCTTCGCATTCGCATCCACGAACTGCTGCTGCTGCGGTGGCGGCCGAGCGAGAAATCCCTGGCGAAGAAGAATCGATAGGAGCTGCTGGAGCAGCGCTCTCGCCAGTGGCAATGGGAGGATCTTCATCCTTGCTGAAACTCTCTGGCGCCGCATTAACCCTAGCCGGCGCTGTCGTGTGCTGTCCTGCTCGTCCCTGGGGTGGGAAGCTCACCAGATCCCTTCCTGGCGCTGCCGCTACTGGCGATGGCGCTGGACGGGGCTGGAGGAGCAGCCGCTTCCTGGAAAAGAACCCTACATTTACATCATCGTAGAGATCCTCGTACTCCTCATCGAAATCCTCGTCGCCGCCATCGCCAATGCCCGCGCTGCCGATCTCCACATCGAAATCGAGCTCCTCCACCATCGATCAAGAGAAGATAAATAACAAGAAACCCTAATGCTATCCATTCCACGTCAGCAGGGTCATCCGCGCTGTTACGCCACGTCGGATAACAGTTAGGGTTCTTGGAAGTTCTTGATGTTTTCTATTTCTCTTTGTTATTTTAGCTATACTCATTGTGGTAGCCTCTGGGTGGTAGTAACACATCTCGTTCCATACTTTCTCTCTTAGCGCGTCCTCTCGGAGCTCCTCATCCTCGGAAATCAGAAACTCAAACGCCGCGGATGCCGATGGCTCCAGCGCCGCGTCGTGGAGCATCGAGAGATACGGATGCTCCAGCGCGTCTGTGACCGTGAGCCGCTTCTTCCGGATCAAGCACGAGCATCTGGTCGATGAGGTTGAGCGCCAGTGGATTGGCTCTCGGATAGAGGCGCTCCAGCGGGATCTTTGGAGCAAACGGCGGCGGCGGATGTAGCTCCTGGCCTTGTTGCTCAGGATGAAACTGCAGGTCGTCCTCCTCGGGCGATCCAATCGTGTTGATGATGAGCTTGAGCTGGTGGATGTAGTCCTTGCCCGGGAAGATTGGCTTCCGGCCCAGCAGCTCCGCAAAGATGCAGCCCACTGACCACATATCGATCGCGCTCGTGTACTCTTCGCACGAGCAGGAGCTCGGAGCTCGGTACCACCGCGTGACAACGTACTCGGTCATGAACTGGCCCCTTGTCACTGCCAGTTCTCGCCAGGCCGAAGTCACAGATCTTGAGATCGCAGCTCGCGTTCAGGAGGAGATTGCTGGGCTTGAGATCCCGGTGAAGAACATTAGCCGAGTGGACATACTTGAGTCCTCGCAGCAGCTGCTTGAAACGCGCCCGCTCTTAGCACTTCGTCACAAAGGAGCTTTTGCTCGCTACGTACCTGATAGATGAAGTATGGCAGTGATCATCCGTCAATGCCTGCGAGGATCTGATGATCTGGTGTAGATCCGTGTCCATGAGCTCGTAGACGAGATAGACATCGTTGAATGACGATCTTCCACACCGGCTTCATGATGTCATTGATCCCAATTATGTTCTCGTGGTAAAGATGGCGGAGAAGCCGGATCTCTCGCAGAGTCCACTCCGCGCGTCCGTGGTGTTCTCGAACGCGTTGGTAATCTTTTTTGATCGCCACCTTCTCGCCAGACTCGGGTTTGTGGCC
>JAPFRF010000220.1:0-33892 GCA_029282475.1 Phrynocephalus forsythii | reverse complement strand
CAGCGCGTTCTTGGCGCTGGGGTAGTGTTTTCGGATGTATCCATCAGCGTCAGGAATCTCTTTGTGCGCACAGGTACGATTTCCTTTTTGTCATCATCCGAGAGTTTTTATGGTTTGTAGCTGTGTGTGCTTGTTGAGCTCATTTGGATGCTATCACTCTGGTTTTGAGCTACAATGTATGATGCCTGCCTGAGGTAAGTGACGGTTTTAGATTTTCCGTTTCCAAGAAGATTGAGCTTTTCTTGCTTCTTCAGGAGCAAAGGATTTGTTCCTCTCGAGCTGCTGGTAAGCTGTGATAGTGCTTTGATCAGGCGATCGCTGCCTTTTTTCTCGTGAAGGTAATCGAGGTGGTTTCCTCGGGAAGGATTGATTCGAGTTTTCCCAGCATGGTTCTATCTTTGCTTGGATCAGACAGGGCTACAGTCTGCTTCATCAGCCATCTCAGGTGTGCTTTGTCTCAAGGATCTTTTCCTTCAAAAAACTTCATGTCCTTTTTTAGAGTCCTCGATCTGGAGCACACTAACGTTTTTTCATGGTTGAATCCTCTCATGGAGGCTGGGTCTGGCAAAGACGATTTATTTCCATTGCCTGGGTGACCTCGATCTAGAAGTATGCCGCGATCGACTGTGGAAGATTGTTTACAATCAGTAATTCCTTCTGAGGGACTTCGATAATGGCTGATGAGAATTCTCTCGCTGCTGTAGGTTACTGGGGAGTGTTGACTCTCAATGTATTTACGTGAGCTGTAACGTAGGACAAGAGGTTCGCATGCTCCTTTTTTGTGTGTGTCTCCTGTGTCCTTGTTTTCGTTCTTTATAGATTTTCTCTTCCCAAAATCGTGATTCTTTCAGGGTGTGGATCGCATTTCTAGTTATAGCTGGTCAAAGAATTTTCACGCGCTCGTACCAAAGCTCGTAGAGCGCGAGCTTTACTTGCGGAAGAATTTTGGTCGTTCTTTGGTACTTGGAAGAATTTTGGTCTTCTCGATTCACGCTTTGAAACAGTCCCAGAAGTCACGGAAGAAAGAAGAACTCCAACCAAAATATCGCAGTCCATAAAACTCTCTAAACCGACCCAAGATTGACTTGGAGAATTGGATCGATCGTTTTTCTACACTGAGATTCTTGCATTGCATGCCTCCAAGAAGTCACAGTTTTTTCTTGAGAGTGCGATTCGAACCCACGCCCTTGCGGACCATCCGGCGCCTTTAAGGCCAGTTTGATCATCTCAACTTAACGATATCTAGGATTAATGAATCGTCCACGTGTCTCTGACACTTGTCAAGTTCTTAGAGATTTAGGTTCTTGCCGGATTCTGCTGAGATCGGCGTGACGATTTCTTCGGCGTGCCGGGGATTTCAATCTGCTGCTACTCGACGAGCTCATCGCCGAGCCGCGGCTGACTTTCGTGGGCTGTTGCAACGAGCTCAATGTTGGGTATGACGCGGCCAAAGGCGTGAGAGCGTCGTCGACGTTCACTGTTGGGGGACTTAGCGTCATCAATGCCATCGCGGGCTCTACAGCGAGAATTTGCCGGTGATTTGCATCGTTGAGGCGAATGGAGCAATCGAGATCTTCATCACGATTGGCATGCTTCAAGCAAGTTACTTGTGCTCAGGTACCAAAATTCTTTCCTTTCGAGCATCCATCAAGATCTTGCGATTGAAAACTTGGTTTTTCTGGAGCATGGAATCTCTCATCAATGGTTTTGATGGTTTTGCGTGGAAGATATTTGTCCTGCAGTACTGTTCTTGTTGTTTCGTGCTTGTTTAAAAATCCTCGTGTCCTCCTCGCTGACACAACACAAGCATTGTTTTTATAGCTTTATGGCCCCGATGCAGTATGAAACTGGATCTTTGCCGAAAGATGGATACTTTGTTGCATAGATTGCAGCTTACGCTGATGTAAACCGGTTTGCTCCCTCGAAGAGCGGTGGCTATGGCGTAGTCGATCAACTCAGAGCATCCTCCAGGTCCTTGACAACAACAACCTGTGAAGAAAATACATGGAGAAATCCCAAGTTCCACAAGTGCCTATAAAAGCTTTGTTCTTGGTTCAGAGGTATACAAACTTTTCTCAATGGAAAACCAATTTAACTTCAGCTTTCGTGATCGACAAACCAGCTGAGCAATCAAAACAGCTTGCATGCTTCCATTGATGCTGCTGCAAATTTCCTCAATGCATCCGCAAAGCCAGTTCTCGTGCCGGTCCAAAGCTTCGAGTAGCCAAAGCCAGAGAGGCGTTTGTGGAGCTCGCAAACTCGTGCGAGTATGCCACTGCTGTGATGCCATCGGCCAAAGGTCTCATCCGGAGACACATCCACGCTTCAGCGGGGACTTACTGGGGAGCTGTGGGCTCTTTATGCTGCTGCGAAGTTGTCGAGTCGGCCGACGCTTAAACGATTATACTCACTCCCCGATCAGAAGGAGAAAGCTATCATGGTCAAGCCCGAGAGAGTGACCATCGGTGGATGCCTCTCGTTTGGATGCGTGCTCATGAAAGACTTTCTCCACGGCCTCGCGGCTAAGGTGAAGTAGAACGCGACCTCCTACGAGAACTTCCAGAGACTTTACGTGCCTCTGGTGAAAGTGGCGGTGAGGAAAACTGGCGCAAAGCTCCGAGTTAATGTACTCTTCAACCACATACAGGTTACGCTCTCTCGTCCTTTCTTTCAATGGTTTCTTAAAATTCTTCCTTCTCTTTGTCTCTACAGGGAATGCTATCAAAGGATCTCTGAAACGGGTGATTCTTGGTTTAATTGTCAAAAGCTGAAACTTCCAGATGGTTGCGGTGAGAATTGTAATATTTTCTTCATTTGTTTTCTATCACTCGGATATATTCCAGATATGAATTCCAGATGCAGTACGGAGCTATTCGCTGTTCTGTCGGTGCCCTGCTTGGCCGGTGCGAAAGATAAGCGTGTTATCGCTTGCATTGAGATGGAAGCTTTCAGGTACTCCGAAGTCTACAAGAAAAAGTTTCTTTTCTTTTTTTCCCTGGTATGTCTCCAGGATACAGCACAAGATGTTGGTACCATGATTCGTTACGGCCAAAGGAGCATCATATTCCTGATTAACAACAGTGGCTACATTATTGAAGTGAGATCCACGACGGAGCCTACAAGACGATAAAAAAACTTGGATTACACTGGAGTGGTGAACGCTTTCCACAACGATGACGGCAAATGCTGACAGCCAAGGTATCTGTCAAGTTCATATTTTACCTTTTCCTGAAGGTTTCGACTGGAAGTGCCCAAAACCAATGTTTAGTATAAAACTCTATTTGAGTGGTAAAATGTTAAAAATAAGTGAGGGTGCCGGGAGTCGAACCCGAGATTCCATTTTGTTTCTTTTTTGTTTTGGGATAAACCACTACACCCCCAATACATTTTGTTTTTCTTATTTCCTTATGAGTTGAATATCTTAGTATATGCTAGAAAGTAGACATAATTAATTTAGATCCTGCTTAAAGGATTCCACTAAAAAAGAAATTGATTCTGCTATAATAAAAATATTCTAATTAATTAAACAATTAATTTGTAGCAGTATAAATATGCACTAAGACTTTATTGAAAACGCATCCATTGCAGCGCACATTCGGTGTGTTTCCCAGGCAGCCCTAATACGGAGGTCGAAAAATAGCAAAAATGAAATTTTAGCCACTTAGACATATATATTGAAAACTACAAGGATACATCTACTAGCAATGGGAGAAAGCATCCGCGTGTGCCTGGAGGATGTTGCTGGGAAAAAGGAAGGAAGGGTGGGTTGTGGCTGTGAAGACAGAACCCAAAGCCTTGAAATGGGTTTCTTGCGGATAACCGGTTGCACGCCAAGGACACGATCTATCTTGTATGTATTGGGCTTCTAGAGGAACCATGGGTGATGAATACTTTCAAAAGAGCTAAAGCGCTCTGCCAAAATTCAAAGAAAGAGCTTCAGGTATAATCTGAATGATCCTTAAAACTGGTGCTTTATTATGTTTGCGTTTGTTTAGCTCACCATTCACTACACGGCGCGGGCATCGTGATGAAAGCAGTGTTGAGAGTTTGCTCAACAGTGAAGCCAAGGCTGTGGGTGGATTACCTGGTGTCTGCGAGATCAAGCAGGTACGCTCTGTGGTTCTTCGTTGGATTGATCACACTCAAAAGTGCTGGATTTAACTTCCAGGATGTGTTGTTTTGAGTTTCTGAGCCTGAAGAGCCATGTGTAGGAGACTATGACGTGATTCTGTGAAGCCTTCCAATCGCAAGCCCCCAAAGCTTCAAGATGATGATCCCAGAATTGAAAGTTGATCCTATAATAATATAATTTTGAACAAGCTAGATGGGTTTTTCTTGTGATAAGCTGATGTGCTTGTTATTCTGGTTTTGAGCTTAAGATTTTAAGATTCTTTGTGCTAGAACTCAAGTGCACTGCAGGTCTCTTATCGAGTCGGCCGATGCTTACTGCCTGATGCTCACAATACTAAGTGAGGTTCAAAAGATCGTTTTGAGAAGCTGAACTTTGCTTGCTTCTTCAGTGCTTCCAAAGCAAACCACTCCAGGCCAAGAATCGATCTGGAAGTAAAAAAGTTAGTCAAATTAAGATTGATCTTAGAATGAAATGAAGCTTGGGTTGCTTTCAGGCAGATTTCGTCATTGTTTTCAAAATTGACTGTCCGGCTTAAGAAATTCTCCCCCTCCCTGATATCAAATGGACAACAATTGAGTGATCGATTCAATCAAGAACCACAGACTTACCAAGGTCTTGATCTGGCAGATACCAGGTAATCACCCACGGCCTTGGCTTCATTCTTGAGCAACATTTCAACAAGGTGGTCACTAAAACGCCGTGCCGGGCAGTGAATCATGATCATGAATCAACAAAGGGAGGATCTGGATGATCAACACCTGGAGCTCTTTTCTTTGCATTTTGGCAGAGCGCTTTTAGCTCTGGTGAAAGTATTCGTGCATGGATCCTGTGGAGATCGTGTCTTTGGCCTGTAACTGGCTTTCGACCAGAACTCAACGCAAGGCTTTGAGTTCACTCTGACAGCCACAGACCTTCCCTTCAACCTTTTCAAGCTCCTATTCCATTGCATGGTGTGAACATGAACAATGAGATCACACCTTATTGCAAATCATTTGAAAAAATTATTTTGGATAATACTGTGAATATGAATCTCTTCTTGTGACCAAACGTGTGAACTTCTTAACAAAACTTTGCACACAGATTGCATTGAAAACTCAGGATCTTCAATAACGACCTTTATTATAAGATAATTTTGTCATGAAATAAATTGATCTTATACGTGTAAGGGGTGTAGTGGTTTATCCCAAAAAGAAAATCACCAAAATGGTATCTCCGGTTCGAATCCTGGCACCCTCACAACATTTTTTAAAACAAACACGCTTTTGTGCAAGAAAAGAGATGGAGACAATGGTGACAAACTTGGGAGATATAGATATTTTCTACCTTGGCTATCCAGCATTTGCTGTCATTGTTTGAAAGTAGGTTTTGATCGGGGTGTTGCTGGGGCTGTCGTGGGATCTCCACTTCGATCGTGTAGCCACCGCTGTTAACCAGGACTGTGATGGGGCGTAACGAATCATGATACCAACATCTTGTGCTTTAACCTGGCAGAAAAAAACTCTTTTTCTTGTACTTGTGGAAGACTTAGGGGTACCTGAAAGCTTCCAAGCGATCACACACTCTTTCGCACCTTCTGCGAGCTGCAAAATGCACCGACGGACCAGTCAATAGTTCCGTTGGAAAATTTCACACAAGCAATCACGACTGAGTGATACAAACCAAAGGAAGAAGAGATATTGGTTCTCACCAACCATCTGGAAGTTTCAACTTTTGACAATTAACGAAGAGTCACTGGTTTCAGAGATCACTGCCGTATCCTTCAACAGCATTCCTGTTAAGCAAACATAGAAAGAAACCCTTGAAAGGAAATGCGACTCTCTTGGCTACGGTATCGGGAGACCAGAGGGCTGCCGCAGATCGAAACGAGATTGTAACCTGGATGTGCTTGAAGAGTACATTAATTGTGGAGCTTTGTGCCAGAGTTTTCATCTTCGCCAACTTCCAGAAGAGGCACGAAAAGTCCCTGGGAGTTCTCAAAGAGGTCGGATTCTTCTTCACCTTTGCTGCCAGGCCATGGAAGAAAGTCTTCATCGGATCAGTGTTAGTAGTCATGATCGCTGTCTTTTGTTAACCTATGTGGTTTTTTCTGGAAGAGTCTTACTAGTGATAGTTGAGCCGCTTGTTCTTGGCCATATCGTCGAGTCATATATAGCAATGGCTATGGCGATGGAGATGGAAACTTCAAGTGGCTTCATTATGACTTCCCTATCCTCTCGTCTGGACCGACGTTCCAGAGGCGTGGTTGAATCGTGGACCATTCAGAAACCTTGGGAAGCGTGGGCATGGAGTCTACGCTGTTTATGAGTGGGCCATCTTTGATGCAACTTCAACATTGTCATCTCTGTCTAGGATTTCCTTTTACCTTATACTTGTGATTAATAGATGCTTTTTTTTTGTGACAGAAGAAACTGAATTAAAATAGTTAAGATACTAACCTTTTTCGAATAGAATTTTTTTAAGACGTAACCGCAAGAACCCATTGCAAGGTTTTGAGTACGCCCTTCACAGCTACAACTCAGACCTTCCCTTCCTTCCACGCTTCTGCAGCCTTGGCTCCACTGTTGAGCAAATCCTCAACGCCAAACCCGGGTTCAAACAGCACCGTATAGTGAATAGTGAGCTACAACAATGTAGATATCATCAACAGAAGAGCCCATCTTGTTTTGGATCATACCTGAAGTTCTTTTTTTGCATTTCAGCAGAGCACTTTAGCTCGCGAAAGTATTCATCACCCATGGATCATGTGGAAGCCCAATACGCGGATTACCTCCAGATCAAGATGGTAAGTCTGTGGTTCTTGGTTGGGATTGATCACTCTCAAGTGCTGGATTAATCTCCAGGACGTGTTGTTTTGAGTTTGGTGTCGAGCCACAGGTAGACTATGACCAAACCCAGAGTGAAATCAAGTTGGATTTGACTTGTTGACCTTACCTTTAACCATCGCTGACTAATAATAGTTTTGGAAACGTTGGATGGCGCCGGATCGATTCTCGGCCCAGGAAATGCCACCAAAGCATGAGCTAGGTTTACTCGCTCGCCTCTTCCTCGGCGCGTTCTTGTGCTAGGGCATGGTGTTTTTCGGGGATGGATCCATCAGCGTCAGGAATCTCTTTGTGCGCACAGGTACGATTTCCTTTTTTATCATCACGCGATCATCATTCGAGAGTTTTTTTTATGGTTTGTAGCTGGATGTGCTTGTTATTCAGCTCATTTGGAAGCGATCACTCTGCTTTTGAGCTAAGCATCGACAATGTATGAGCCAGGAGTTGCCTGGCGCGAGGTAAGTGACGGTTTTAAGATTTTTCGTTCTGAGAAGCTAGAACTTTTCTTGCTTCTTCAGGAGCGAAGGATTTATTCCTCTCTCAAGCTGAGTTGTGATAGTGCTTTGATCGGGCGATCGCTGCCTTTTTTTCCTCGTGAAGGTAATCGAGGTGGTTTCCTCGGGAAGGATTGATTCGAGTCTTCCCAGCATGGTTCTATCTTGCTTGGATCAGACAGGTGAGAAGCTCTTTCTTTGACCAGAGCTCTTGTATAAGTTGCCAAGTTTTGCTACAGCTTCAAACAGGAGAGAGAGAGCCCCTGCTACAGTCTGCTTCATCGTCATCTCAGGTGTGCTTGTCTCAGGATCTTTTCCTTCTAAAACTTCATCTCCTTTTTAGAGTGCCTCGATCTGGAGCACACTAACGTTTTCATGGGTGAATCCTCTCATGAATGCTGGTTCTGGCAAGCAACTTTGCCAAGACGATTTATTTCCATTGCCCGGGGACCTCGATCCAGAAGTATGCCGCGATCGACTGTGGGAAGCTTGTTTAGAATCAGAAAACAAGTCGCTGTTCTGGGCGATCTTCCGGTCTTATGGATGGAGTTTTTCTTCATCGGACTGTTGAAGGTTTGACTACAATTCTCTACTTACTGAAAAAACAAGTATTTGTAGGTTGTCAATGACTGCCTCAGTTTCGGCCCATTGTTTCTCAATGCAATAATGAAGTATCTGCAATCTGGTGAGCTTGTTCTCCTTGAGATCTATTTGTGTTTTAAGGTGTTGGTTTAAAGGTAAACATACCAGCCATGGACGTGGCTATTGGTATGCTTGTGGAATCGGAGGTATTTCGCTGTTGAGGTAGAATTGCTTGTTTGGTTGGTTTGCGTGGCAGCTAATTTGCTTTGTTGCTAGAGGATTTATGGGAACACACTACAGTTTTCTAGTAGCAAGGCTGAGGCTAAAGTTAAAGGCAGGATTAACAACAATTGTCTATCGCAAGGTAGGCTCGACTTAAATTGTCTTGGATACAGTCTGAGTGAAAGATCCACAGGCTTTGAGCATACGTGTTGCTCAGCGCAACTCTTTTCCACTGGAGAAATCCAAACGCTGATGTCTGTAGATGCCGACAGGACGATTAATCTCTTTTCAAGTGTGCATGACTTGTGGAGGTAAGCATTTGTGTTCTTTCACGAGCTAGAATTAACGTTTTAAAGGTTAGTCTTCCATTGCAGATAGCTGTGGCGTTGTGTATGCTTTACATGCAAGTCAAGTACTTTTTAGCGGGGCTTGCCGTGGTTATCCTTCTCATACCGGGTAATTTCTGTTTTGGTTTCATTTGACGAAGCTAACAATTCGATACGCAGTGAACCGATGGATAGCTGTGAAAATTGGTGAAGCAAACACTTTTATGATGGCTCAGAAAGACGAGAGGTGACTTGTGAAATGTTTTAAAAGTTCTTGTTTAATCTTCCATGGATGTCAGGATCCGGAGAACAAGTGAGCTTTTGACTCACATTTGGACTGTGAAGATGTATGCCTGGGAAACGTTTTTTGGTCATAAAATCAGGACAGTCAGAAACGAGGAAATGAGGCACTTGTCCGTAAGTGTCTGGCCTTGCTAAGATACTGATTGAACTTTCAGTCTTTTCCCTGCAGACGCAAATACTTGGATGCTTTATGCGTTTATTTCTGGGCGTGCACACTGACTTTATTCTCGGTCCTTACGTTTGGATTGTTTACGTTCCTAGGACATACTCTGGATGCAGCCACGGTCACTATCATTGCCTGCAAAAGCTGACTGACTGACTGTATTTCTCTGCTCAGGTGTTCACCAGCCTTGCTCTTTTCAACATTTTAATTTCTCCGCTGAACTCTTTCCATGGGTTATTACTGGAATCGTAGAGGTAAGCTGCTTGATCTGTTTTGCGTTCTCTTCATGCCTTGACGATGAAAGCAACCAGGCATGGGTGTCTATTCAGAGGCTGCAACGCTTTTTGAGCTCTCCCTGATTCCTCATGCTTTTTCTCGAACCACGCCTGAGATGGACAGCAATACGGCCTTAAAGGTGTCTGAGATGGACTTTAGCTGGTCTGCTTCCTCTTCTTTGCCGACTCTGAAAAGGATCTCACTCGATATTCCAAAAGGATCACTGGTGGTCGTTCTCGGCCAAGTAAAGTTACGTCGCAAGGCTTTCTGTATAACAAGTTGATGCAGGTGGGATCTGGGAAGAGTTCCCTCTTCACGCAATCTTAAACGAGATGAATTGTGAACAAGATTCTGTCTATGTCTCGGGTTCTACTGCATTTGTTTCACAGGTCCAATCGAAACAGATCTCTTTTGGTGATTTAATACCTGGTGTTCACTCCTTGCAGACCCTTTGATAAGATCTGGATCTCTGCGGGAAAATATTCTTTTTGGACGGCTCTATGTCGAAGACAGGTGGGTAACTTGTTCTTGTGAAAGCTTTTTGAGCTGCAATTATTTTGCAGATACGATCAGGTTGTAAGAGCGTGCTCTCTGATTTTGATGTGGAACTCATGCACAAGAAAGATTTGAGGAGATAGGCGAACGAGGATGCAATCTATCCGGTGGACAAAAGGCTCGCTTGGCACTTGCAAGGTGAGAATCTTTTTCTGGTACAAGTACAGTGCTTTACAAACTGCCGTGGCCACAGGCGATTTATCAAGATTGTGACATCTACTTGCTTGACGATCCGCTCAGCGCTGTCGATCCACATGTAGCTGCCTGGCTTATGCATCACGCGATTCAAGGGCCTTTGTTACGCGACAAGACTCGAGTTTTATGCACACACCATCACCAGGTTGACGATTTGTTTGTTTTTCTTTGTTTAATCTGATATGTGTTTGATATCTCAGGCAGCATCGCTTGCTGACATTGTAGTTCTCGTGGAAAACGGGCATGCAAAATGTATTACAAGTGCACCGTGCAAGCACTTAAACTCCGATAATAACCAGTCAGAGATTGAGGTTGATACAGAGCCAACGCCATATGAGGATCGTACACTTTGTGGCAATGATCGAGAAGCGAAATCTTTCTCTCTGGTGAAGAAGAAGCTCGAGATTATGGACGAGTAAAGGCAACTGTTTACAGGCTAGTTCTCTCCTTGTTTCGTCTGTGCTTGACATTGGTGTTACTTAACGTGCAGGACTTATGCGGTTTTTACTGGCTGTTCCATCGTAGCAGTGACAGTTGCTAGTACAAGCGATGCAGGCAACAAAGAATGGAAACGACTGGTGGCTGGCTCACTGGGTTGACAAAACTTCAAGCAGTGATCACCATCATTCTGTGAAGTTTTACTTGGTGAGCTGTTTATTCTTTTTGTGCCTTGACCACGAATGGATTGTCGACTGTGCAGAAAATTCTTTGTTATAGGTGGTCTCAATTCCTTATTCACTCTGCTGCGGGCATTTTCATTCGCATGCGGAGGTTTACGCAGCATTCCAAGTGCATGAAACTCTGCTAAACAATATCCTTAGAGCGTCGATTTTGTTTTTCGAGAAGAACCCTGTTGGACGCATCCTTAACAGGTAAAGAGTGTTATATTTGCAAAGCCTCAATAGTCATTGCAGGTTTTCTTCGGATTTGTATACAATTGATGATTCGCTTCCTTTTATTGCGAATATATTACTTGCGCATTGCTTCAGCCTTCTGGGAATTCTAATTGTTCTTTGCCTTGTCCAAGTAAGTTTCAAGCCGGTATCTTAGTCTGGCTTACGTTGTTTCGTTTTCAGTGGGAAATCGTGGTGCTTCTTATACCTCTTGGTCTTATATATTTCAGGATTCAGGTCCGCTCTGGGTGGTTTTCTTACTGTGAGTAATAAACCATAAACAAAATGCAGAGATTCTACTGAGAAACGTCTCGTGAGCTGCGGCGGCTTGATAGCGTGTCCCGGTCCCCAATATATGCGTCATTCAGTGAAGCTCTTCAGACGGTGCCTCGACCATCCGAGCATTTCAACGACAGGTTTGTGATGGTTTTCATCCACATTTGGTGTTGTTAATCTTCATACATTCCCAGGATATGTTCTTTGGCACAAAACGTTGCTTTTGTCGAAGCGAATCAGCGGGCGTCTTTCTCTGAAATCGCAGCAAGCTTGTGGCTGTCCATTCGGCTCCAGGTGCTACAGCCCGTTGTGAGTTTACCAAGGCTGACATTTTTAGCTTGCTTGCAGATAATGGCAGCGTTTCTAGTCTTTTTCATGAGCATGATGGCTGTTCTGAGCCGTGACAAAGATCTACTTATGAACTCAACGACTGCTGGTTTGGTATATAGAATGAAACGCGAAAAGAAGTTTTGTCATCTTTGTTTCTCTTGTGAGATCCACACAGATTGGTTTGGCATTGTCATACGCTGCGCCAGTTATTTCCCTTCTCAACGATCTTCTCACAGCATTTTCCGAGACCGAGAAAGAGATGGTGTCAGTTGAGCGTGTGCAACAGGTTCGTGAGTTTTATAAATCCAGTCTTCTAACGTAATGCTTACAGTATCTAATGATCGACATAGAAGTTCCAGAAAAGGGTGACAATCCAGAACTAGAAGATGGCCATCTTCCTGAGAACTGGCCAGAGAATGGAGAAGTGGAGTTTGAAAACGTAAAGCTCGTGTATCGTCCTGAATTACCTCCGCCCTGACCAACATCTCCTTCAAAATCGCTGCAGGAGAGAAGGTATTAAGAACTTCCAGAGCTTGTTGTTAACGCTGATGATACCGCAGGTAGGCATCGCAGGAAGAACAGGTGCAGGAAAATCCAGCATCCTTTGTGCGCTCTTTCGACTGAGGCCTATAAGTTTTGGCCGAATCATGATCGATGGCTTTGATATCTCAAAACTCAGCCTCCATCGACTCCGAGAAAGCCTCTCGGTCGTTCTCAAAGTCCTTTCCTGTTTGAAGGAACGGTGAGGTAGGATGCTTTTCTACGTGCTGGCTGGAAAGTTCTAACATGTTGCTGTTGTCAGGGAACTGGATCCAACAGGACAGGCCAGCGATTGCGTGCTCTGGGAGATGATAGCAAAGTGCCACCTTAAGCCTGCGGTGGAGTCCGCGGGACTGGATACTCAAGTACGAGAATGTGGCGAGAGCTTCTCTGTAGGCCAGCGTCAACTTCTCTGCCTTGCTCGTTCGCTTCTCAAGCGCTCTCGCGTAAGCCAGCTCCCCGGTCTTGTTTGCTCCATTATAACGAACTTTCGCTAGATCTTATGCTTGGACGAATGCACGGCAAATGTGGATCCGGAGACAACAAGCCTTTTAAAGAGAACCATCGCGCACGAATGCCAAGACGTGACGGTGGTCACGATTGCCCATCGCCTTTCAACTATCTCTGATCTCCAGAGAGTTCTCGTCCTGGACCAAGGCCGACTGGTACGTAAAGCAATAAACTTTTTAGGAAATGATGAATGGGTTTTCCATTACAGGTAGAACAAGGTGATCCACAGGCGCTCTTGCGTGACAAAGGATCAAAGTTTAGCTTTTGGCTGAAGCCGTAAAATGAGGTTCGTCTTCATTTACAAGTTTTCGATTTGGAGTTGACGCTGGTGAGGGTCTTTTTATTGGGATATAGCTTCAATAGACAAGTACAAAGTGGCCTTCTCTGGTACCAAAGCTCCAATCTTCTGACTGCCTTTTGCCCATGCTCGGCATTCTTATAGATTTTACAAGCTCCAAGCAAGCACTCCCAAGCCACGGATCCAATCTCACACGGCATAGCCTCGATCAACTCCTCGGCCTCTTTCAACTTCCCGGTCCTCCCAAGAACATCCACCAAGCAACACAAATGCTGATCCTCAGGAACATATCCATGCGCATCGCTCATGTTGGAGAAATTCGCACAAGCCTCATCCAAAGACCTCCATGGCTGCAAGCTGCAAGACACTCACATAAGCAATCTTGTCAGGCTTGATGCCCTCCACCCCATTTTTCTAAACACTTCCACTGCGTTATCTCCATGACCACCTTGTCCATACGCCTCCACCATCATATTCCACACCACCAAGTCCTTTTCGGGCATCCCATCAAACATTCTCTTTGGCTCTGAGTATATGCCCAGCCCCGTATATGCAAGCATCATAGAACTCCAGCAAAGAATATCCCTCTCCAGGAGGTATGCACGTATCAAAGTAACTCTTGGACTCCTGGAGAGAATCACACCCCAATATCATTGCATTTACAGATATCGCTGTTAAGAATGGCATACTTTCAAAGAGGTTTTTACATTCTTCGCTATATCCAGATTGGGCATAGATAGAAAGCAGTGTGTTCCATGTAACTATATCCCATGCTGGCATGGAATCAAACAAGGCTCTAGCGTTTTCTAGGCGATTGTTCAAGCCATAAACCGAGATCATAGTGTTCCAGGTTACCATATCCCATTCTGGCATAGCTTCAAAGATTGTTTTGGCCTCCACAAATCCATCGCAAGTTTGAGCATAGCCGCCAAGCAATGCAGTCCAAGACACAAGATCGTAGAGAGGTAGTGACTTTACAAACATATCTTTTGCTTCATCTATTCGACCATTCTTCGCGAGAGCAAGAATCATAGTTGTCCGTGACGTGGAGTTTTTATCGGGAATATGCTCAAAGAAAGCCAAAGCTTCGTCCAGATTTCCAAGCTGGATAAACACTTGAAGCATTGTGTTCCAGGCTATTGAACATGGAGAAGGAATCTTGTCAAAGAATCTCTTCGCCATCTCTATATCACCTCTTTGACGTAAGCCAGCAACATTGCGTTCCAAGTCAGATTGTTCTTTTGTGGTATATGCTCAAAGAGAATCTCCGCATCTCGTAAATGCCCGTTTTCGGCATAAGCAGAAAGCATAACAGTCCAGGAAACAACGTTCTTTGCGGCATATCTTCGAAAATTCTCTTCGCTTTCTCAAGTTGGCCGCTTTGGGCATAAGCAGCAAGAATGGTGGTCCACGAAATGACATTCGGTTCCGGGATTCGATCAAAGACCACCTTTGCTCCTTGGAGATCATCTGCATTCACATAGGCTTGGACGAGAGCGTTCCACGACACAACATTTGGATTTGCATCGAATCAAACAAAGCTTTTGCTTCCGAAACATCGGCATTCTTCCGTACGCAGTGATCATGGAGTTCCAGGTGACCTCGTTCCGTACGGGCGCCGCATCAAACATGGCACGGGCATATTCCAGATGCCCGTGTTGGGCATATGCTGTAATCACACAAGTCCATGAAACTACATCTGAGATGGCATATCATCAAAAATATCCTTCAATTTTGCAAGCTGACCACTGAGAGAAAATCCCTGAAGCATTGTGTTCCAGGATATTCGGTCGCGATGCTGCATTGTCTCGAAAAGATTCCAAGCATCTCCAATATGCCCGTTTGTGGCATATGCGGAGAGCATTGCATTGATGGTGACGGTGTTCTTCACAGGCATGCTGTCAAAAATCTCGTGGGCTTTCTCCAGTTTTCCAGATCTGGCATAAGCAGTGATCAATGCGTTCCAAGATTCCAGGTTTTTTTCCGGCATTCGATCGAACAAAGCTTGTGCTTGAGCAAGATGCCCGTTTTGGGCATATGCTTGAATCATAATGCTCCAGGAAAAAGAGTTGGGGCGCTTGATCCGCTCGAAAACCTTCGCTGCATCGTCAACACTCCGCATTTCCCATACATTTGCACCAAGAGATTCGCTAGAAACGTGTCGCTAGAGTGCCTGCTCTGAAGAATCTGCGAGTGAATTCGCCGTCCCTGGGTGAGATTCCCAGCGATGGCGCAAGACTTGATGATCCTGGCGAATGAATCCTGGTGGGCTGGAGCTCTGTTCCCGGCGATTCCATCGAATGATATGAATGCGCTGCGGGCAGGACCGATTCCACAAGCTCCTCAAAGAATGCAAAAACTATGCCGATGCCAAGCGCCTCCACGCTCATATCCTCCACAGCGACCACTGCGACAATAGGTTTCTCGCCAACACGATGATCCAGGTCTACGGAAGGCTTGGAAGCGTGGAGGATGCGTCCCAGGCTTCATGGCATCCGCCAACTTAATCTATACTGTGGAGCCTCATGATTCACGCGTATGCCCAGAATGGGCATCTGGAATCCGCGAGAAACATGTTTGATGCTATGCCAAAGAGGGATCTGGTAACTTTAAATGCAATGATAACTGTCTATGCACACCACGGGAATCACGTTGAAGCTAAGGAATTGTTTGATTCAATGCCAGAAAGAAACGTACTCTTCTTGGATCATCTTGTTGCCGCATTTACCCAAAGCGGTAAAATGGAAGATACGTTCCAAGTGTTTAATCAGGCATCCTCGTGAATATCACTTCTCGAAACACAGTATCTGGAGTAAGTAACAGTAGGCTATTACTTGAAGCCAAAGAATTCGCTGCAAAAATGCCAGAGTGGAGTGTTGTCTCTTGTAACGAGATGATAGCAGTGAATGCCGGAATTGGGCATTTGGGAGATATTAAGAACTTGTTTGATTGGATGCCTCAGAACCCTAGTTTCTGGAACACGATGATCCAAGCTTATTCGGATCACAGAAATCTCAAGAAGCCTACGATGTCTTCAACAGGATTCCAGAGGGGATGCAATCACATTTGCTGCCATTCTCTGGCCACGTCAAACTGGAGAGATGGACAAAGCTCAATCCATGTTTGAGTCAATGCCGCAGAAAGACACAATTTCATCAACGCTCATGATCCGGGCATTGTTCCACAGGAGCGACATAGAATCGGCCAAGCGGATTTTCAACGAGATGGATGGAAGAGATCCCATCAGCTGGAACGCAATGCTGGCTGGATTCACTGAAAAATTCCACTTCCAGAATGCGCAGCAGATGTTCGACCGGATGCCACGCTGGGACGTAATCTCCTGGAACACACTGATTACGGCATATGCCGAGTCTGGGAATCTCCACGATGGAAAGATTCTCTTCGAGGCAATGCCCCCACAGAGACATCGTCTCGCACAACGCCATGGTGGCTCTCTACTCCCGAAACGGCCAGCTGGAAGATGCCGATGCCACGTTCGAGAATATGCCCAAGTGGGACGATGTCTCGTGGAACACGATCCTCCAAGGATATTCCTCGGCTGGGAATATACCCCGGGCGCACGGGATATTCCAGAGGATGCCCGAGAGGGGCGTGGTGGCGTGGACGTGCTTGCTGAGCATGCACGCCCAGCTGGGGCATTTGGATCGCGCGCGAGAGCCTTCGATGCGATGCCGATCAAGAGCATCGTATCCTGGAATTCGATCGTCGCGGCATACTCCCAGGCGGGAGATCCAGCGTCAGCGATCGCGCTGGTGGAATCCATGGCGCTAGAGGGCTTCCGGCCCGACGAGATCACGCTGCTGAGCGTTCTGAGCGCGCGCGGCCACGCGGGAGAGCAGGGGTGCGCGAATTTGGGCTGGCGATCGCGGCACACGGATTGGCGCCATCGAAGAACCACTACTCGTGCATCATCAATGCGCTCGCGCGAGCGGGGCGGATCCGTGACGCGGAGGAACTCATTGCGGCAATGCCGTTTGCGCCGGATGCGGAGACGTGGGCGGCCTTGCTGGGCGCGCCCAATTACCACGAGAGCTTGGAGAAGGCTGCCATGGCTGCCAAGAACGCCATGGAGGCGGAGAGCCCTCTAACGCGTGGGCTGTCCGCGCCATACGTGATGCTCTCCAATCTCTGCTGCCATGAATCTTAGCCCCAAAGAATTAGGGCGTTCCTGTAATTCAAAAACCTTTGGCAACCCCTATAAATATGGCGGGAATTCAATCAATTTGAATTTGCTAACTTAGCCCTAGAGATTTAGGGCTCTTCAGTGATGAAGCTCTCCGGGGCTCCAGCGTCAGGTCCTCAGTCTCTACCGGAGCTTCCTCCGCGTCGCCTGCAGCAAGGCGCCGGAGGCGCGGCGCGAGATGGAGGCGATCGTGAGCGACGAGTTCCGAAGGAATGCGGTAGGCATCGAGCGCAAGAATTTCACCCAGATCGAGTACCTGCTCAACAAGGGCTGCAAGCAGCTGGAAATGCTCAAGAGCTCGAGCGTCAGCGGCATTAGCATCGTCAAGCCCAAGCAATTTTGCGACTGAGCCCTTTCAGGTACTACTCCAAGCCCCTATTCTTCTCCCCAAGAATGGCGATAGTACACGGTTTTCCTTAGCATTCTAGAAACTCTTCTTTCTTCTTTCTAACAGCTCTATGAATCCTTCGACCACCAGATGCAATATTGAGACGAAAGTATTGGAGCACAACAGTCCATCACCCACTCTCTCTTTCCGTAGACGCCGATCTACTTAGAAGGTGACAATGAGCACATACATAGCTTGTGCATTGATCATCTCGGCACTAGAGTAGTACTAGAAAACCAGGAACTTTATGGAGCATCAGTGACAGTGGTAGTAGTAGCAGTAGCAGCACTAGCAAAAGGTTTTCGACAGTTGGCGCAGTAGAAGAAGATGAACAGGCGCTTGCTTCGCTCGCTACGCACTCGTTGTGTCCACGGCGGCGGTGGTAGTGCAAAGGGTCGTCGGGACCAGATGGAACGGACCGAAACGGCGAGATTGGCTGGCCAGGCTGCTGCTCTAGCAACTTCCTGTGATACAAGGACGGATGCACAGCGGCTGTAGATACCATAAAGATTTAGAAACAACAACAGGATGGAGGGAGAAAGACTTGAGCTTACTCGTCGTTTCAGCCTGAAGCGCCGCGAAACCATCAAGAGAGCGATCGTCGTCGTCTTCCACATCTTTGCGAAAGAGAAAACGCGCAGAAGGACGTGATGAGGAAACAAAAAGAGGTTGGATGAAACTCTTTATGCCGCGTGGTTCCTTATATACTAACACGGGTGCTTTCCTTCCTTGGCTACAGAACCATAGCACTAACGGAGCACGAGGTTGATCCTTGCGAGAAGGATTATCGATCGAGGTGCTGCCATGCCGGGTTAAAAGGAGCTCTGCGATTATTGCAAATGAGAGCTGCAGAGTTCGTTGAGGGTGGATGATTGACAGCTTCGCATCGTAGGAATCTTTAAAAATGTGATACTGGAAGCTTTCAATCACAGCAGGCTGATCGAGGTAATTCATCGAGTTTCTCGAGCGATTGGATTGCGACGTAATTGGTGGTCGTGGTTTGATGCTACAGGCAGGCAGCATAACCGACGCTGAAGTTCCACGAGGCAAACAGCCACTATTCTAAGTTGATTTGACCGATATGATCGGAAAATTAAATCGACGGCTCGGCTGTTAGAAGAGGGAGGAAAAGATCAACTATGGCGGAGCACCATCACCACCACGATCACGGCGAAGCTCATGGGTATGTATGTTTCTTGGGGTCTAGCAGCCAACCTTTCTCGTTTCTTCTTTCAGGGCCAACGAGTGGAAGGGTCCGGATGGAAAGCTCTACCACTCCCATGATGGTTTGGCTCCTCACACGCACGAGCAGCTCGATTCTCCTGGCTACTTCAACCGGCGGCCTTTGGCTCTGCAATCTCGCAACTTTGCGGAGCGCGCTTTACTGTCGGGATCGGAGGACCGGTTGGAACAGGGTCTGTGACATTTTTCCTCTTTTCTGCAGTGAATTTGGCTCACTTTCGCTTGCTTCTTGTTTTGACTTGCAGGAAGACAGCTCTAATGCTTGCTCTTTGCCAGGCCTTGCGAGATAAATACAGCATCGCAGCCGTAAGTGAGCCCCTTCGAAGTCAAAGCAAAATAGAGATCCTGGTTGGTGCAGGTTACAAACGACATTTTTACACGAGAGGATGCCGAGTTTCTGGTTAAAAACGGTGCTCTTGCCCCGAACGAATAAGAGCTGTCGAAACTGGTGGATGCCCCCACGCTGCAATTCGAGAAGACATCAGCATTAATTTGGGACCACTGGAAGAACTCTCGACAAAGTTCTCGGCTGACATACTTTGTGCGAATCCGGAGGAGTGTACAACACTGTTTTCTACCGCAACTAACTCGTTTCTTGTTTGCAGATAACCTCGCCGCAAACTTCAGCAGGGAACTAGCCGACTACATCATCTATATTATCGATGTCTCTGGGGGCGACAAAATTCCTCGCAAAGGCGGGCCTGGTATCACACAAGCCGATCTCCTTGTAAGTTACTTTTCATTTTGCTCGCTCCACTCTCGACTGAAGAAAACGCACAGGTTATCAACAAAACGGATCTAGCGCAGGCTGTTGGAGCGGATTTGAAAGTGATGGAACGGGACGCGTTGAGAATGCGTGACGGTGGTCCATTCGTCTTTGCACAGGTAAATCAATGTCGAGCTTTCTTTTTCGATTTTCCACGAGAACTAGTGTGTAACCTTGGCTTTCCAGGTGAAGCACGGTGTAGGATTGCAAGATATAATCGACTACGTGCTCCATGCATGGGAGGATGCAACCAAGAGAAAGAGATCACGGCGGTGAAGTGAGGAAGACAAACGCCATCGCTCCAGAAAGCCGGATCTGACAGAAGAAAATAATCACCTCTGCCACTGATTGCCGTCTTAGCAACGTGATTGCGCTAGTGACTTGGATTTGATTTTCTTTATAGAGAGAAATCTAATAAACAATTTAAGAAGCGTTTGGCCAGTTTTTATAATATTTGATTCAATTCTTGGTTTATACTAAATACCGTTCTTAGTGGTTGAGATGGTAATGAATATATTTAGAATATGCCTGGATATTCTAGGATATTCTACCATCTAATGGTTGTTATTTATTTAGATTAATCTTGTAATTTATAATTTATAAACTTTCCTAAACACGTCAATATATTATTTTTATTCTACCATTGGTTAATATGCAATACAATTAATCTTGATTTATAAATTATAAACATGTTTATAATTACTGATCAATTTCAATGACACTGTTATTAAGTAAACTAAGCGTTGTTGCATGCAAATATGCAACAAATTATTAAGTTTGTTATTGCTGAGTGTTTAAAATATCCTTAAAATATTACATCTTATGGTTAAAAATTAAATCTTATAATATCATCAATGGCTAATATTGGTAATTGGAGTATGGGGTACAAGTGATTTCTTATATATGTTATGGTTAAAATCTTAACTGAGAATATTATAGATACTTAGAAATAAGCTCCATGAAACTGTTTGTAGTATGATGGTTTTGTTTAAACTAATAATTCATCAATAGTTGATGCATATCATTTATTCGCATTTTTTCAAATGGAAAACAATATAATTGAAATATTCTTATGAAAGGTTTAAATTTTATCATTAAAAATTGTTTAATAGTTTTGATTTTATTTCAAGTTTTATGATTGTTTACTTTAGAAAGGGTATAAGGAATATATCTAGAATATTCAGGCACATTTCAAGATATTTCTTTAATCTAATAGTTGTGATTTTCTCTTCAAATTTTCTCTGATTTATTGGTTTAACATTAGTATAATTAGTTATCAACCTTATTTACCATCTTAAAAACATGAATCTGGTTCATTAAGAACTTATCCTCAACATGTATAAGTAGCTTTAGGCTTTTAACTTTCTCCCACCAATATGATGGGAAAATTAATATACCCAGACTTTGGCCTTTACCTTTCCAGTTCTTGGCTTGATTTTTACAACACAATCCTTAGAGCTGACTCTCCACTGTAGAATCAAAACAATTTCAATAGAAACCACATAATATTTTTGGCCATTAGAGTTTGGCCTAGAGCTTCTCCCAGAAGGCATTCACAAGATTGCATAACAACAAAAGATAATAATCATCATAACAATATATATGAAAGATTGCCTATAAGACAATGGTATTTTCTTCTAATTTTTTAAAAATTTCTTCACGTCATGATTACTCCAAAATCTTCTATACAAGCTGATATAGTCTAACTGGGGAGTTGGGATCTTAATATATTAATTGATTAAAAACACTCTATATACTACTTTTAAGAATATATTTTTTCATATTTAAAACTTTGTTTTATTTACTTAAAATAAAAAATAATGTACCAATTATATTATCATTTTAGGATATTATATATGTAAAATATAATTATTAAAATAATATAATTATTAAAATCATTAATTTATAATTTTTGTAAGTCATATAAAATAAAAAGTGCTATCATTAACAAAAATGTTTTCCAAAGAAAGCCAAGTGTTGTTGTATAGCACAAGAAATTATTTTAGTTTGCTTAAGCAAACTATACTTAGAATAAGTTTTTTAGATATTTTGGGATATTCTACCATCTAATAGTTTTTATTCATTTAGATTAATATTTTAATTATAATTATAAACATTATGAGGTCCAAGTGTATAACTATGATTCTATATTTATTAGTATAGTGAGATTTTAAAAAAATTAGATTGGTTTCAATCTAAACTATTCACTCCTATATATAACATAAAGTTTTTGTCTAGTAGTTTTAGAATTCTTAATTGAAATATATATTAGTTAACTAGATTAATTATAATACTAAACAAGAATAGTACTATTAGTAAGTAAACCAAAATTTTTATATGCAATGTGCAACAAATTATTTAGAATATTTAATTTTTTTACTAATTTCATTAAAAGAATCTGAACCCCCAAATTAAAATTGCAACAATAATTTATTAATTCTATTTAGAAAATGATTTTTTTTCATAGTGAAGATAACATAAATTGTTAGCACTATATAATTGTAATATGGAGCACCTAATGTAACTTTTGTGTAGATTCTCTAAACAACTATGGCATTGATCCAGATGATATAAGGTTTGGTTACATACTGAAACACCACTGATTTCTTTATATTTTATTTCATTTTTAATACTAGTGCCATCTAAAAGGGTGTTGAAAAATACCAAGATGTTTCATAAAATCACTAGTAGAACTTATAAATTCATCTTACAATCTCCAAAAGGAGGTGCATATGGTGGGCAAACATCTTTAACAACACTTAAAATTGAAAAACTTATAAATAAAATCATGTTGATATATTATACTAATGCTTTAAGATGTAATTTATAAATTCACATAAATATTTTCATATTATGTGTTTATAAATAAAGTTATTAAATAAATAAATAAGTGTCCATAAATAAAATTATTTCCTGTAGCCTAAAATATTAAGAGAATTAAAAATATATTAATACAGATTTAATATTAGTTTCTAGAGAATATCCATGTTGAGGACATCCTATTAGTGGATATCCTATTCCCTACTATTTGGCATTGATGTGCTCCTCTCAACTTATTGCTTACAACAGAGTTTTTGGAGAACTTTTCACTCATGCAACTCTTGGGCAAAAAATAATCTCAATAGAAACAACATAATACTTTTGGCCACTAGAGCTTATGCCATGAAGGCATTTCCTCTCCTCTGCTATATAATGGATATGGTTATCGTAGACAATTGTAAAGTAATTTATCAATTATTAAAATAAGAACTTTATAGTTTATAAAAAATTATATTATCAGTTTTATGCTATGAAAATAACTAATTCTATTGTATTGATAATATTTTAGATAAAAACAATCTCAAAATCCTTTGCAATCTCAGTAGGGTTTACCTTTTAAGGCTTAATACAGGCACTTCCTTTCTCCCTATGGAACATAACGGAATTGCAAGTTGACTTAGTGAGAGACAAGGATGGAGCCACAGCAGCTGTAGATGGGTGATTCTTACATGAAAGACTGCTAGTAACAACAGCAGAAGGGTGATAATCCAATTTTTCTGTTAGAGAACCACAAGGGAAAATAATCTTTCTGGCAAAATCAACCTCGTTCTATAGAGTAACTGCTGTGTCGTGCTGGGATGATTGATAGCTTCACATGGCAATTATTTAAAATAAGGGACATGCATTGGCTGGAAGTCCAAGTTGATGGTGTAATATGGAGGAGTTAGCAGTATAATGAAGGATAATCTCTCTGCAAACTCTCGCAAATTCATCAAAATCGAACAGTTTCGTGCAAATCAAAACTATCACGATACTGAGTTACACTGAAAGAAAGAGGAAACCGCTGACTGGATTCGAACCGGCAACCAGATGAAACAAAAAATCTATATTTGGCGCGAGACGCCCAGAAAATATCTGGCGGAGTAATAAGATGCCACGTGTGCAGATGCCATTGGCCACGGAAGCACGGAAACCAGCATTTGTGGGATTCATATGCCACGGAGAAAGATCTGTCGCTTGCTTCATGCAAATTATTCTTCTTCACCCATCCATTCGTGGCCCTCCTCTTGAAAAGAGAGAAAAAAGCCTCCTTTAGGTTGGAGCTCGTTAGAAGAACCATCTCTCTCTCTCTCTCTCCTCTTTGTATCTCTTCTATCTCTTCCAGGGAGAAGATCGGAGCGCGGAGCTATGGAAGAAGAGGATAGCAGCCACTCTTCCACCATCGAGGAGGAGCTCCACGACTCGGAGCCTCTGGCGGCGACTTCACGCATTCGCGACCAAAACACGGGAGACGTCGTGACGCTGCCGAAGATGATGACGAAAGGAATGGCGATCGAGCCGAGCTGCCAGATGATAGTGTAAGTTCCCTTCCCTGTCCTGTCCCCTGGGACTGGCAATAACGCGGCGCCGATGCGATGGCAAACACTTCAAAACTCCAGGAGAGCGACTGGACGGGACGAGAAGCACAGCATGTATCTCCAGTCCATGGAGGACGAGTTTGTGCGAAGCTTGTACGCGATGAAACGGCCCCAGCAAGCCGAGGCCCAGGTTTGATCCCAAAAAATTCCTTCGCATTTGCCGCAAAGTTCTAAGCCAGGTCGTCGCCGAAGAATCTGGCAATGCGTCTGGTGACAAAGCTGCCGTGGAGCCGATGGACACGGGAGGAGACGAAGTCGTCGACCAGGTGATGTGAGATCTCTCGTCTTGTGTCTTTGCCGAGTGAGAGATGTAGAACCGAGAAAAAAAGGACTTTTTTTGCTTTTGCGGCGCTGTGTCCTTCCATTTTCCAGTGCCACTGCCACTCACGATCCTCTGACAAGCTCACGTGATGATAATCTCATGTGTCTTCCTCGAGTCCTTCTCATAGGATTCCTTTCCTGTTCCCATCTCCGTATAAATGCCAACCAAATTCATGGGAGTCTGAGCAGTGCTACCTCCTGTTTGTGCGCACACAGCCGTCGGAAACCGATTATCAACCCGATTGCAATGCTCAAAGCCACCACCCCCACGTCGCCTGTAACCATCGCCGATTCTGCTGCTCTAAGTGGGACTTGACGATGAAAAAGCTCGTCCTCAATCTTTTGGAGCTTGACATTCAACTTCTTCTAAATGCGCGTCCGCGATGCGTCCCCGGATATCTGCAACCCGTTGAGCTCCTTCAAAACAGACTGACGAACCACATGTCCAGTCCTAACGGAGCCTCGCTGCTGGAGCCAACGTCCCACCCCTATCCGCTACGCTACCAGAACTACCCTGTCTCTGACCCCGAGACCGATCCCACGTCCTCAAAATCGTAGTACCTGTCCTCGTCTCCAAACTCCCTGCCGCTGTGTCAACCTGAGCTCCTCCTCACAAAAGATTCGAGCTATGCGCATCCATCCTGTAAAAGATTTCTGCATGGGTCTCCATGTAACTCTCGACGGTTCCTGAGAAAATCACCAGTTAACAAAGACACCACCACGTAAACTAAAACCACCATACCCTGTACTCCCCCACATTCCAGCTTTGTGATTCCAACGATATCAACATGGTGACGCGGCAGCTTCGATCTGTATCACCAGGCGCCAGTATCACTTTACCAAACGTCCGAAAGCTGCTTCCACCAGGAGCGTCGAAAATCGGCTCAGACTTTATGATGACTGAATCTTCCAGCTTTGTATACTGCTGATTTCGTCACTTGCAGCTTGTCTGCGCCTGGAAGCAATGGCGAAGCTCGTCATGTCACGAAAACACATTGTGCTGATCGATTACCTAGAAGCATCTGTACTACTTTGGTGCACTCACTGGAGCTGCAAACTTGACTTCCTGCCGCCCTCCCTCGTCCAAGTGGACACTACCGCACCGGGGATCTTTACTGATTTCTTTGTGATATCTCTTGGAACTTTTCGTCTCCATACAAGATGCCAAATGCCTTCTGCAATACAAAAGACAGAGAAAGAAATGCGTTTGGTAAAATGAAAGCGAGTTTCGTACATGAAAGTCGACATGCTCGATGGTTCCAGACATCTCAACTTCTCACCATTTCACGAGATGTGAGAGCTGCTCTCCAAAGGACGCATTCTTCAAATGGCAAACCATCTCAACCGTTGGTGCCCCCAGTTGACGTTCCATGAAGGAATTTCTTTCGAGTTACGGACGGCTGAGATCACGATCACTTGAGGACATAGACCAGATCGCCTTCAACCAAACTCAGCGACGGCTCAGGATTGGTGGAAATGCAGCAAACGACGGATCCTCAGTTCCCAGAGGCCTGTACAGTCCCAACGCGAGTATCCTTCGTGCTCTAGCAAACCGAGGAACAGGTCCGAGAAAGTTTGTCCCTGGTAGTGTCTAGGAACAGCAATTTGTTCGAAGTGTCGGATTTCAGCACTCCCTTCGTCCAATTGGTCCATGGGGGCATCCAGATGACAGTTGCTCCACCTAGATATCACAGTGGAATTAAAAACGTTGCGTATCTGGAAAAATATTAACTGTCAGCAGCTCAGAAAACATAAATGGAACTCGAACTTACATAAGAAATGTTAATGCCCAGGACTAAAGCCTTTCCCCTTCGATGTAAGGAGGAGCAAACTGGAACCTTCCTGTGTGGTCTCGGTGGTACATGCCAGTGTGAAACAGACGGGCATCTATGTTGAACTTGGGCCGCAGAAACTGGATCTGGTTTTTTGCTGCAGCTCGACAATAACACGACCTCTGCAGGGCTAATTAAACGCTCCACGTTCATGCAATTCGGACGTTGTTTAAGCCGGCGATGTTGATGGACTGAGACATGGAGGCTGAGTCATCGGACTGAATAGATTCCTGGGAGCGTCTCCGTCAGAATGACCACTCGCTCTGCAACGTCAAAGCGTAAGAAAAAAAGAAAAGCCTGACACAAAAACATATGCATATATAACGAAAGGTCTAGATTCTCAGTACCTGCTTGAAGGACACCAGCGCGAATAAGATCGAGCTCGTAGAGAGCCGTTCCCGATCGAAATAAACGTCTGAGAAAAGGCCAACGCATCCCCATTGTGCGGCGCGGTTTGTTTAAACCGATGAAGGATAACTACCGGCAAGTTGGAGGACGTTGTTTATCCTCAAGTTGGAAACAAAGTAGAAGAGGTTGACGGGCCACATTCCTTCGATGCAAACAAGAATGTGTGGAGAAGGTAGCCTCACGACATTCATCGTGTTGCTCTGCAAGTGCGCCTGGATGATTTGAGCCCTCCTTGCTAGCACCGGAGGATCGGGCTTATCCAGCTTGAGAGGTGGCCACCTTGTTGCTGCCTGATAGCACTTCGAGACTAGTAACCGTTGTTTTCCCGAAGACCATGCTGCCAAATTCTTCTTGAGACCTTCCTCAAGCTACCAAACGTGTTATTCGTGCTCTTCCATTTCTCTTCGTTACGGCGAAACTCCTTCCACCTGTTTTTAACTTGCTGCAACACCATGTCGTCCATGGCGATCTTCAAGTCTTGAGAGAAGTCAAGATACGGACAAGCTTGGTGAACGGGTAACCCAAACTTAGAAACTTGCTCCGCTGCTGCAAGATCGCTGGCAATCACAAGCCCCACGTCACAGGGATCCAAGATGCGCCCCCGTGATACAGCACCACTGTTCGGGACCTGTCACCAATCTGTACATCCAGCCCAAAAGAATCACTTCTATACTTGAGGCACATCACTTCCACCACCTGAGCATATTACGATCAGAAAACCTTCAGAAACGAGGCAAACGATATGCTAACCTCTTCAAACATTAGCTCCTGACGATGAAGACACGGTGGTAATATGACCGGGAAGACTTCATGCTTAAGGCCTCGATAGTACTGCACCATCCAATGCTGCTTTGGGACTTCTGATAAATAAGCCTGACCGAAAAACAGGTTGATGATGAACGTCGAAAACCCTTGATATGGCAGCCGTATGGTAAAGGTGACAGTTGAGACAGAAAACTTGACATATACCTTCTTGCAAGCAACTTAAAAACGTATTGCTTTGGGACAAAGCACCTCAATACCTGATTCAAACTCGTCCCAGAGCGCACTTTACAGTTCTCTGGTTTTAATAGTTCAACAATCACTGAGCCATAGGGACCACAGTGACGGGTGAACAGATAACGAGCGCGTCATTTGAGCTGCGTCTCCGCATCAAAATCCTGCAAATAAATATCCAGTTAGTGAGAATTTTGTTCAACTACAATTTACCTTTGGCGTAATGATCTGCCAACAAAAAGAAAGCCGATGCAAGCTTTGCCCCAGCGCGAACCAGATCAGTTTCTTCGTGGGAACACCTTCAATGAACTCAACGTTGTCTTTGTACACCGTAAGAAGCGTTTTTTAACTCGAACCTGCAATAGAAAACATTGCAATTTCCAAACAAGCAGTCAGGCAAAAACAACATACGATGGCTTAAAAGGTGCCATAATAACAACACGTATAGGAAACGCCGTCATATCTGCAATCACGAAAGAGGATGGATGCCGTAAGCAACCTTGAAGAGCAGAAAGACCTTTGTCATGGGCACGGATGGTAAAAGCCAGAGAGAAAATGTTCTACAGTATTAAATGAAACATTGCCACTAACATTATAAACCGCGACCCAACAACTTTTTTGCAACGCAAGTTTTCCGCCATACGGTCTTGCACCAGGAAAACATAAAGACATCTTAAAGCAGCGATAAGGAAAACATAGGTGCTCACCTGCGGGACGCAAGCTGAGAATATTATTTATTTGCAAGGGCAGTATAAGGATTGCTGCCAAGATCACGGTGATTGCCACAAAGCGTCCCCAGTTAGACTTCGACTGAAATCCCTGTATCCAACCGTCGTTATCTATAACAGCACAAAATAGAAAAAACGGAACTTGGAAAATATAGAGCATACCACCGTAACAATCAGAAAATAAAAAGCTTGATAGAAAGTAAAAGCCTGCTTCTTGTCACAGTTAGCTTCTTACATTTGCTGGGGTATTCTTGTACTCAACCCACTGAAATATCCCAGCAGCTATGAAAACTGAAGCACGAAGACGAATCAAGATAAAGAACAAACGAGAGTTTGCGTACCAGTTCCTAGAGTGTACATTATAAGAAGAAATATCTGCTGAGCGATTGTACCACCAACCAGTCCCAAAGTAAGCAGGTAAGGTAGTATTCTGCCAGATGACGGTGCATTAAAATCGATATTATCCTTGACAGGAGTTGTCTTCAAAGCAAAACCTTGCACCTTCGCACGTATTACCCGAAGCATTTGCGGAACTGCGCTGTAATTATCTGCGACGCTGTTGCCACCATTAAAAAAGGTTAAACAACATTGCGGGCTTCAAAATTTTACATACCCAGATGTAAAATATAGGCAGCGAGCTTATCAAATCGATAATTCCGGCAGTAGAGAAAATGTAATAGAGACGAACAGGAGCACTGCAAAGAAAGACGACAAGCATAAGATGCTGCTTCAAGGAACGAACGAACTACCTAAAGATCCTCAGAACATAGTCGGCAGCAAAATACAAAGAGAAGACCCGCCTGAAGAACTGGGACTATCCTAGTGTCTCTCCGTATACCTGAGGAGCAGACACAAATAGTAAACACATTCCAAAACTTTCGCAGCACTTACGTTTGCCGTACGTAAGCAGTCACGGAAATCACAGCGGCGAAAACCTTTACCTTGCAAAAGAGCAGCTGAACTATCTTCAAGCAAAACCAAAATCACAGAGATTCATTCTTCAGTTACCAAATCGTGACGTGACTCCAAGTCCCAGTCCTGAGTGCGGTCCTAAGCTTGATACTTAGAGGCACATCTCCGTAAAGATAAGAGTTGTGAAATCTAGACAATACATCCTGTTCAAGAACGAAAAGGAACAGTTAGACAAACCAGAGTGAAGAAAACCGGTTGCTGGATTCTAGCGAAGCAGACAAAAAAAGGAATATAAATCGAAGAAGAAAACAAGAAGTCATTCAAAAAGTACCTTCTCTGCGTCGATGTTCTTGTCTTGTCCCCGGCTATTGAGCCACAAAAGTCCACGAAGATTTAGATCCTCAAACGTCTCTCTCAGCTTCCCAAAGAACGCGTCTTTGTCACAGACATTTCCTCTTCCGTCTCTACTGGAGGACCACTGAAGAATCCGCGACCAGATTCACGCATTGCCCTGTGTGAGTGATGACAAGCGTGCACGGGCGCGTGGAAGAGCTCTTGCGCCGCACATCGGAGCTGTCAAGAGCTGGGATCGTCACTTCCATGCTGCCGCTCGCGTCCTCGTCACTGGAAATAAATCTTCCGGCGACCGATCGCACCGAAAAGAGAGCTCACCTTACTCTGGGATCGCTCCGAGGACTGGCGATTCCGATCGATCTGGCTGCATTGCTCACGCGCAAACCCTAGCGCTTCTCTAGCCCTAGAAAAGTGGAGCCAACCACCATACCAACCAAAATATTTAAATTACACCCAAATTCTAGCATCCTTTTTAAAGGTAGGGCAAGCTACCATACATAACCTTCCTTTAAATACAATACAAACATTACAAATACACAAACGCCTGAATGAAACAAATCTACATTCGCGCTCCAAATCCTCGCGAAACGCTCCAAATCCAAATTCTACTCCAATCCTGATAGACTCGATGCTCCAAACAAGATCTTCTACCAAAAAGCTTCCTTCCATTCTTTCGTTTCTTCGTGACCACCTGCAAGAACACAAGAAACCACCAAAAAGTTTCATATAAACGCCGCCCGAGAGGATCTTATTTATTGCACAAAAATGAAGAGCTAGAAACCTCTCTCTCCCCAGAGAAAAAGAAAGAAAACGAAGCAACGAGACATAGCTTTACTCTCCTAGAACTCACACACCCACACTCTAGAAAAACAGTAGAGAACGAAAAATCCAATCACCCTCTCTCTCGCGCCTGCTCGGAGCTGGCCCAGGATGTTAAAATGCATTCGTGATGGCAGCCAAGTACCTGAGAGACTGAGGAACTGCGAGCTCGGCGGCGGCCTTCTTGAGTCGAAAGTGTTGCGCGAGCTCGAGATGATCCGGCTTGTCGGCCGTGAGCGACTGCACAAACCTGCGTGAGTAGCAGCCTGTCGTCCTCGAGCACCTGCAATCTCGACGTTAGCTCGGATGTCGTTTTCATGGCCAATCGGAAGTTGTCTCTCATGACCATGGAGGTGGTTCGAAGATCAAGGTCGGAGTTGCCGTTGCTCAAAGCTTCTTCCACTTGATCGCTACGTTTTCCTCGATCGAGATCGATATCACCACCCGCTGTTGGATCGCCACCATAATCACCACCCGGACTTGCAGCGCTTGCGTTGCGTTGAAAGCCCAGCTCTTCCGCTCCATTCCCCGTGGCTTCGTCGCCGGATACACTCCCGGAGTGATGCGAGCTCGCCCGATCGAAGTCCTCGAGAAGATTGGTCCCTTGCCAACGTGAAAGCTCGGTTGGTTTTCTCTGGCCCGCACCGAAACCACCACCACCACCACCTTCGAGGAGCAGCCTCGATGGAAGCCAGTCGTCGACGTCGTCGCCATCTCGCGGGCAGTAGCCGCTTTCGATAAGACTCCACCTCCTTCTCAGCACGAACTTTCCTGTTCTCGCTTGAAGAGTATCTCCTTGAGAAGAGTGATAGCCTCCTGGTCGTACTCCGCTTTCTCCTCAACCATCCTCTGGTACTGACGAGCTTCCATCTGAACCGCTGCCTTTTCCTCCTGGAGCCGAGTGATCATCGCCATGGCCTCGTTGGCCGCTATGGCCGACGCATTCCTTTTCCTCCTCGAGCTCCACATAAAGTGAGTTCAGAGCGTCTTTCCGCTTGGAACGCTGCCTTGACGCTCTCGACGGAGAGATCCGAGGTAGCATCGCCCTATCTTTCTCCTCCTCGGAAGATTTCACGCCGGACGATACCTGATCATGCGGAAGCTCCTCCACGAATATCTTCGCAAACTTTCGCTTCACAAACGATCTCCTGTAGCTCCAACTCTAGGCGACGGCACCTCCGGATTTTTCTTGTCGTCCACGGCCACGCTCGTCACCTTGTGCGCGATCGCTTCGGTCCCAAATCCGTCATCACCCAGCTCGTCCTCTTCATTATCATGATGATCGTCGCCCCTTCCATCGTGAAGTTCCTCACGCGCGGCCCTGGAAGAGCGGAGAACTCGCGCGTTCTGCTCGATTCGCGCCGCCGTCAGCTCTCGCAAGCACTCGCCACACGAGTCATGCAGCTGGAGATTGAGCAGCGCCAGCCTCCCGTGCTGCTCGCACAGCACCGATCGCTCGTGCTGGAGCCCTAGATACGTACATGGATACGGCAGGTCGAAGATCTTGATGAGCTTGGAGGCGAGGAGCGAGATACCGGCCGTGAGGAGCACGAGACAGGCGATGAAGAGCTCCAAGAACCCGGCGACGATGGCGCCCCAGTAATCCCTACCATCTAGATCAGCACCAGCGCGTCCAGGAGGAGCCATAGCGGAGAGGCGGCGATCAGCGTCATCGTCAGCAGCATCGCTGCCGCATCATGGAAGAATCAAGAATAGGGCCATGCCTTGCCTCGAAAACCCTCGGAAAGAAAAATTCGATCTTGGCTGCCGCCGCCAAGAAAGAATCCCGATCGATTGATCGATGGATCGCCGCCTTGGATTACTAACCTGATCGATGCCGGAGGAGGACACTGGGCGCCAAGAACAAGAAGGATAGCCCTACGAAATAAAGAAGAGGAAAAACCCTAGAAGACGCATTGTTTCATCCGCGCGTCTCCATCATCATCACAGCACACACTCCGCCTGCTGTGCTGCTACCGTGTGTGACATGGCACCTACGTGGCATCCTTTTACGCCACCTGTCCCTGACGTCGCCACCTCACCGTTGTCCTACAAAAAGCCTCTAATTTAGGGTTTAGGTTCTTTTGTGATGAAGAAAGTGCGCGACGATCTCTATTTGGGCGACATTGGCGACGCGCTTCTTTTTCTATCGGGCACGAAAGCTGGAGTGACGCATGTACTATCGGTGCTGCCGCTGTGCCCTAACCACGAGAGCAAGGATTTCGTCCCCTACGGCCGCTCAGTGACGCGAACGCGTTTTAGGGTTTCCGTGGAGCTCCAGAACAAGTGTGACTTCTCCGGGCTTCCAATTCGGAAGGTTGTGCCTCTGAAGACTCGGCGGACGAGAATTTGCTCGAGCGCCTCGAGGAGTGCTTGGAATTCATCGATCGAGGAGTCCAAGAGGGATTGTGCTCGTCCATTGCGGTGGAGGAATTTCCCGTAGGTAGGCATTCACGTAGTTTGGACTTCAAGTATTTGGGGATTTACCTTTGGGCATTTGCAGTCCATCGATTATGATTGCGTATCTTATGTGGAAGGAGAAGCTGTCCTTTGCAGGTATTGATCTTGGTGTTTCTAAAAGCCCTGCTCACCTCTCGATTTTAACCAGATGCCTTGGCTTCTCTCAAAAAATCAAGTCCAAGTGTGGATCCAAATCCCGGGTTTGTAAAACAGGTAATTCATTGTTTCTTTGGTTATTTATTTATTTATCTTTTTTGTTTTCCAGCTGAAAGCATTCGAGACTAATGGTTTCCAATGTGCCTAAGAAAACAATCAACAAGAAGGAAAATGGTAAGTAATATGTTATTAAAGCTTCTTTTGATCTAAATTTCATTTCAGGTAAAGGCACAGCCAAAGGCAAATGGGTGACATGCAAGATATGTAAAAAAGGTGGTATCCATTCAAAGATAAAGATTACAAAGCTTCTCTTAACTAAGTAGGGAGTTTTGTACCAAGATCCAAATAATATAAACTATTTAGGGCTCTTTAGTGGCCTTTTTAAGGGCTAATTTAGGTTCTTAGATCACGGCGAAGAGCGGCAGCATCGCTGCGTTGGTAGCACAATTGAGGTCGTGCGGCGGCTCCAGGATCTAGAATCAGGGCGGCGGATCCATGCCGACGCGATCCAGAGCGGCGGCTGCTCCAATCCCTACATCCGGACGTCGCTCATCAGCATGTACGCCAAATGCGGGAGCATGGCCGAGGCGCGCGATGTTTCGATCGAATCCCCATCCGGGAATCGTCGCCTGGAATGCACTCGTCTTGGGGTACGCTCAAAATCACCAGGAAGAGGTCGCGCTCGAAATCTTCTCGGCCATGGCGTCCCGCGATTCGCACAGCTTCGTGGCTGCGCTCCAGGCGTGCTCTAATCTAGCCGCCAGGGAGGTGGGAGCGTTCGTTTCCGCGCCAGAGCTCGTCGTCAAGTGGAAATCTCTGGAGAGGGCCATGGATTTACACTCTAGAGCTCGAGCTCATGGGAGTTTCGGCTCTGCCACAGCAGATTTGTTCGTCGCCAATGCTTTGATCGACGTCTACGCGAAATGTGGAAGCGTGAGAGACGCCCAGGCAGTGTTTGACGCCAGCGGCTCATCGGTGACGTGGTGTCTTGA
>JAPFRF010000391.1:0-72616 GCA_029282475.1 Phrynocephalus forsythii | reverse complement strand
TGCATGGAATTCAAAAGCCCGCCTGCCTTTCCTGGCCCTGTAGGACCCGATCCGTGGGGGCCATTCCACGTGTGGGGAAAGCCCGGACGGAAGCCCCCGCTGCTCCCCCCTTTGCCTGGGGTTTCCTCTGCCCCAAAACGGCTTGACCCAGAGACCAGGGCGAAGGAAGGGGCAATGCTCTTCCAGGCAAAGGTGGTCAGCCAGATGCTCTATGCCCCCTTCACTGGGCCTGCATCTTGCAGCTTTGACCCTATAGAGCAGATCCAATCTAAATTCCTTAGAGCAATTCTTGACGTCCCAAGATGTGTAACAAATGCACACATTCCTTTAGAGACAGGTATGCTATCAAATTACATTAACTTCCCTTCAGTACTGGCTTAAAAGAAACTTTCAACCGCAGGGATTAACTCATCTACTTTTAGTGGACAACTTCCAATCTAAGTGGTTAAAATCAGTCTAAATTAAATTGCAAGCTAGGCGTCTTTCTTCTCAAGCAATCTTGAGCATGCAATGGGATGAAGCAAAATCAGCCCTTAAACAGAGAATAATGGACATGGAGAGACAGGCAGATCTTTATAGTTGCCCCAATTTTAGAGTCCCAGATACACACAAAGATCGCCCACACCCCATGGCCTATCTGTCACAGCTGGAGACGTACAAGTCTAGGAAAGCCTTTACTCTGGCCAGGTGTGAGGTTTTCCCTTCTGTGGTGTTGGAAGGCAGATTCAAGAGCATCCCGAGGGAACAGAGACTCTGCCCTTGTGGCTCTGATGAGATAGAATCCATTGAGCATATGAGCTCAGATTCAGTAGTAGGCACAAAAAGATCCGGGCAAAATACATCACACCGCTCTTAAAAGATATGGCAGGCCAATCAGACTCGGACTATTATAACCAACTGCTAATTGACCAAAGTCGGACTACTACTGAACTGATGGCAAAATTCTGGGCGGCGTGTCACAGCAGCCGGAATAGATAGCTGAATTCTTATTAATTTTTTAAAATAAAATATATTTTGTTAATTGAAAAATTAAACAACACATAAATCCCCCCACAACACATTGAGCTTAATTATCCACCATCCAAAGGATTATATAACAATATACTCTATAACATTATATAACATTTCATACATTACAATTACATGTTTTATCTTAAACAACCTGTTTCCTTCCAAAACTGAATTGATTCTTCAGATGGAAAATAAACTTTATGTTTTAGAAATACATGATCCAGAAATTTGTACCAAGTTTGATTAAAAACAGTATTATTTATTTATTTATTTATTTACCGGATTTTATAGCCACCCCACTACCAAGAGGTCTCTGGGCAGCATACAACAAGTATTGAAAACTATAAAACAATAAAATTATTAAAACAATAAAATTCAATACAATTAAAACATACAATGCCAATTTTAAATTGTGCAGTTCTGCTGCTCATGTGTCCATCTGAGTAATCTAATTAAAATGCTGGCCAAACAGGAAAGTCTTTGTCTGGCGCCGAAAAGCCTAAAGTGTTGGTGCCAGGCGGATCTCTGTAGGGAGGGCATTCCAGAGTTGGGGGGGGGGGCAACCGCCGAGAAGGCCCTGCTTCGACATGCCACCCCCCCTTATCTCTTTGAGGGATGGCACCTTCAGCAGGGTCTCCTGGCTTGATCTTAGAGTACGGGCAGGCTCATATGGAAGAAGGCGGTCCTTTAGGTAGCCAGGTCCTAAGCCGTTTAGGGCTTTATATGCAAGCATTAGTACTTTGAATTGGGCCCAGGCAGCAACTGGCAGCCAGTGTAAGTTTTTTAAAACTGGCGTAATATGAGTCTGTGTGGCAACACCACTCACTAGCCGCGCAGCCCGGTTCTGTACCAGTTGCAGTCTCCAGACCGTCTTCAAAGGCAGCCCCACGTAGAGCGCATTATAGTAGTCCAACCTGGTTGTTACCAGTGCATGTGTGACTGTTGCAAGGCTTTGCTCATCCAGGTAAGGGCGAAGTTGATATACTCTCCGCAGCTGTAAGAAGGCACCCCTGGCCACCGAATCCATCTGGGCTTCCAAGGTAAGAAGACGTGGTGCCAGAAGTACCCCCAAGCGGCTGCGGACTCTTTGTCCCTTAGGGGGAGTGCAACCCCATGCAGGACCGGGGAATGGCCCTCTAACCAGTCAGGCAGAGCGCTCACCAACAACACTTCTGACTTGTCTGGATTGAGTTTCAATTTATTAACTCTCATCCAGTCCATTATCGAGTCCAAGCACGAGTTCAGAACAGAGACTGCCACACCTGGATTGGTGGAGAATGAGAGGTAGAGCTGAGTGTCATCAGCATATGTGACAACACCCTGGAAGCAGGAGAGATACATATGTAAATCATCAGCCAATCCCAGGAGGAGGACAGGGGATTGTATGGTATAAAAAGGGTGGAGCCTGGTCTGTGAGAGTTGTAGAGAGTTGAGAGCTGAGAGTGCTGTGAGAGCACAGCTCTATTAGAGTTCAGGCAGGCAGGTTAGGTGTGAGGGCTTTACTATTTACTGTTTATTAAAGACGGGGAGGCTTGAAGATTTGATTTGATCTATTCTATGTTTAAGGCAACTTCAGTCATTGTTGTATTTATTTATTTTCTCAATAAACATAATCATTATTTTTATGTTATACATCTGAGTCTGTCCCAGTTCATAAGGCGACAATTTAAAAGGTGGCAGCATTACCAAGTGGATCCTGTGAAGATTAATAAGTTGGTTCCCTAAACTTCACATTTTCATATCAATCACACGTTTAAAAGGGAGGTGTCGTCACAATTTGGTGGGCAGTGGTCGGATTTCGAATACATCCAGTTTGCCTGAGGGGAAAAGTCCCCAGCTCAAAATATTTAGTCTCTACCCTGTGAAGAAATTGAAACTAGAAATTTAAAAATAAGAAGCCTTTAGTAAAAGTTAGCCCTCAATAAGTGTTTTATTAGTAGTCTGTGAAAGTTCCTCTGAAAAGGGGTTAGGACTGAGAATTAGGTGAATCTAATTTCAGTTCTTGGAAGCCCTGTGTGTATGTGAGGAATTCAGACTTAAACACTCTGTAGTGCTATCTGATTTCTGTGGTGGGCCTGTTAGAGTCTGGAGGCCAGGATTCCAAAAGGAAAAGGAGTCTGGATTGACCAAATTAAAGGACACCTGGAAGAGAAATCTGTAAAGATAGACTACAATCTACAGTGGTTTACTAAAGAAACTGCCTGTGATAGTGTTTTTAAAAAACCGTCACGGAACTCTGTGCAGCCCAGCAGCCTGAAAATTAAAATTTGCTGAGACAAATTTCCTTTGGGGGTGAAGACCGAAGTGTTTTCCCTTGAATTTAGGGTGGCTTTGGTAAAGGTCTGAAAACAACACTGTGGGTTTCAACATAAAGAAATCTCCAAAGTGAAAAGGTCTGTTAGTCTGTGGGGCAGAAAATTTACCTCATGAAGTGAAGAGACCTGAGGAGATTTAAAACTGACAGAAGCAGAAGCTGTGAGCTGAGGTAAAGTTACACTGTTATCTTAAAACATCTGTGACCCAGTCTGAACCTTCTTTTTTTAAAGAAAGAAACAAATACACCACATATAACAAAGAAATTAATAAAAAGACTTTGATTTCATGTTGGTTTCAAAAGCAAAAACTAAGAAAGGTAAAAGAGGGATGGCAGCTGAGGGGGCTGTGGTACTGGAACAGGCCATGTTGTCTGAGGAAACACAAATTTCCCACAGATATGTAGAGACTGATAGAGCCCCAAGTCTAAAAAGGTGGCAGCATTACCAAGTGGATCCTGTGAAGATTAATAACTTGGTTCCCTACACTTCACATTTTCATCACAATTACACATTAAAAAGGGAGGTGTTGTCACAGCATATTGCTGACTCCTCAGCCCAAACCTCCTAACAACCTCTCCCAGCGGTTTCATGTATATATTGAATAACATGGGAGATAGTATAGAGCCCTGGGGAACCCCATGACGTAACCGCCATGAGCCAGAGCACGTGTCCCCCAGCACCACCTTCTGGACCCGGTCAGCCAGGTAGGAGTGGAACCACCGTAGAACAATGCCTCCAAGTCCCAACCCAGCCAATCTGTCCAGAAGGACACCATGGTCGATGGTGTCGAAAGCCACTGAGAGGTCCAGGAGGAGCAACAGGGCTGCACTCCCCCTGTCTCTCTCCCGGCAGAGGTCGTCATACAGGGCAACCAAGGCAGTCTCTGTTCCAAAACCCGGCCTGAAACCCAACTGAAATGGATCTAGATAATCCATTTCATCCAGGAGAGCCTGGAGCTGCTCAGCCACCACACGCTCCAACACCTTGCCCAAATAAGGGAGGTTTGCCACTGGGCGGTAATTAACCACCAGCCCTGGGTTAGGCTTTTTTAGGAATGGTCGAATCACTGCCTCCTTTAAAGGGGCAGGGACCACTCCCTCTCTTAATGAGGAGTTGATGGCCTCCTGGACCCAGGTGCAACCCCCCCCCACCCCCGGCAGATTGCTTTATTAGCCATGATGGACAAGGGTCGAGTTGTGTAGTGGCGGCATGGACAGATCCAAACACCCTGTCCACATCATCAGGTTGCAACAACTGAAACTCATCCAATAAATTATGACATAAGGCCAGAGCACTGGACACAACCGTGGACTATCAACAGTAGAGTCTAACTCCCTGCGAATCTGAGCGATTTTTCCCTCGAAGTGGGTATCAAATTCATAACAGTGAGCCACTGAGTGGGTCGGGACCTCCGCAGGATTACCAGATTGAAGAAGATCCCTGATCACTCGAAATAGCTCTGCTGGGTGGCACTTCGAGGAAGCAATACGACTGGAGAAATACTGTCGTTTCGCCAGCTGTATTGCCACAGAATAGGCCCGATAATGGGCTCTAAATTGTGTTCGGTCAGAATCACAGTGATATTTTCTCCACCTGCGCTCAAGCCGTCTCCCCGCCCGCTTCATTGCCTGAACCTCCTCAATATACCATGGACCCTTATAGGCTCTGCGATTTGGGAGAGGGTGCTTAGGTGCAATCGTGTCAACCGCTCGAGCCATTTCCCTATTACACAAGGTGACCTGGGCTTCAACAGGTGCGCCAACCATATCAGCTGAAAATTCCCCCAGAGCATTCAGAGATCCTTCAGGATCCATAAGTCTCTGAGGGCGGATCATTTTAATTGATCCCCCACCCCTGCAGAGGGGAGCAGTGGCGGAGAGTCTAAACTTTACCAGGAAATGGTCCAACCATGACAAAGGGGTCAAAGTTAAACCCTCCACATCTGGACCACCATCCCTCTGTCCCGTTGAGAATACTAGGTTCAGAGTATGGCCTTTCCCATGTGTCGGGCCGATGACATGCTGAGACAGCCCCATGGTTGTTATGGCGGCCATGAAGTCCTGAGCCGCCCTGTCAAGGTGGTCTCAGCATGGAGGTTGAGGTGCCCCAGCACCAATAGTCTGGGGGTCCTCAACACCAGGTCCGAGGCTCCTTCCATCAGCTCAGGCAGGGAGACTGTTGGTAAGCAGCAGGGTGGGCAGTACACCACAGAATCCCCAGTCTGTCTCGTGAGCCCAACACACAATACAGGCCCTCAAGACCTCCTCCCAAGGGGACAGGGGTCCTGGAAAGGGAGATGGTGTAGAGTCATGGCGGAAAATAAAAATTTACAGCCCGCTCTTCCACTCCCCCCCTCCCTTCCTGTTATAATGTATCTCAACGAAAGACAGCCAGCTCCTCCGCTCCTTCCCCCTCCCTTTTCTGTCTCAATGCATCTCTATAGGCAATGTTTCTCTATGAGGACTCTGCTTCATATTCCTCTATGGAAGTGAACCGCTTTTTCAAAAAAACTAACACAATGACTGGTTTATGGCTGGGGCTTCAAGCAGGTCTCTCCAGAATTCATTAACCCCTTTCTGCCTCCCGTTTTAACCTTTTTCCTGCCTTCCTTTTGACTTTTTCCTGCCTATCCCTGTAGGTTTTCCCATAGTGTGTTAACTCTTTCCTTCTCTCCTCTCTCAGCCTGACTCAGGGCCCCGGTTGAGATTTTATTCCCTCTCTGCTCTGGTTGGGGAGGAGAATGGTTACCAACCTCATTCTCCAGAGCCAAGGGACTTCCCTACCCTCAAAAACCCCGGTCCCACAGCCCACGCCTGGCACAGGCCAGAAGGACAGAGGTTCCCCCCCCCTCTCTCTCACTCTCTCCCCTTCACCCTCCCTTCTTCTATTCCTATCTTCCATCCACTCTTCCACCATCTCTCTCTCTCTCTTGGGCATGCTTATCCGTGTGCCTACTCTATCCCCTGGCTCTCACACTCTCCCATATGGGGCAAAGGAAGATCGGAACATGAAGGAAGAAAATGGCAATTTCGCCGGCTGGCAGGGCTGTCTGAAAACTTCCATCATCATCAAGATCCCCAACACGTATCCCAGCAGCTGCTCTTCAGAAATCAACATCCCTGTCTGTCAACCCAGATTGTCATCAAAGCCTGAGGACACTCTCCATTGTTTCATTCACACACCTTGAAAGGACTCGTATTCTCATGTTCTTAGCCTCTGTAACCACTCAAACAGTCATATGTAATCCTGTAAGAGTTCACATTCTTGTGCCTTCAAATTCTTGTATTTTTCCAAACACCTGTATGTAATCTCATAATGGCTTGTATCCCTGTGCACCCAAATCATTGTGTCTCCCAAATGCCTGTATATGCGATCCCATCAGCCCTTCCTGCCCCCCACTGGTTCTGATAATTGCCTTCTCTCACCCACTATTGATTTACTGATTCCCCTCAGTTTACCTGTGTCCAAGAACAATGCCACACTTCCCAGCCCTATTGTGTTACCCTGTCTGGACCCATTAACATTTGCATAAGCCCTGGCTGCTACCAGGGACCACCCAGGACTGCCCCCAACCGACCCCCAACCCCTTCTGATTGGATCATTTAAACTTTCTCCAACCAATCTCTGGGCTGGCCCCGCCTGGGAGAGGAGGGGAACGGTAATCAATACAAGTTGGAACTCCTCGTGTGTTCAGGGTCGAGCATCTTAGCCCAGTTGGAAGGCGGATGTTCACCTACTGCTATTTATTGGGTCCAATAAATTCAGTATTCCTCGGATTTCTCGCGTTGAATCTTTATTGGCTTCTGTTGGGATTCAGCGGACTTCAGTGGGGCTAGCCCATCTGAAAAATAATTTCTAGGCTTTTTTTCGGTCATTACATTGGTGAGCCAGGCAGGAGGATTTGGAGAAGGTTTAAGACCCTAAAACCTCTTTGTGGCCACCCCTAAATTCTTTGGCCCCCGGTTTTGGGAGCTACCTTTCCAAGCGGCTTTAAGGTAAAACTGGGAACGGTCATTTCCCCCTCTGGCACCACCCGGCCACTTGCTGGGAAGAGGGGAACTGAACTCGCCCAGCAGACCCTTGCAAGCCCCGAACGAAAGGAGAGAAATCCGAAATAGGGTTTTTCCTTTGCAGCATTGCAGCACCTAGAAGAAGGTCGAAACCAGGAGTCTGGACCCAGGACAGAGGGACAGAAGACTGGTAAGAGTAACACTTTGGAAGCGTGGGGCACCCTGGACTCCTTTAGGTGTGCCCCCAAGAGCTGTTTTGGCCCCTTTTGGGTGGGGGGAAGAGGTTTTTCCTGCGTTCAGGACCATCACACTGACATAAGGCCACCACTTGTGCCACGAGCATCAAAAAGGGGGGGGGGAATTTAATTGGCCTTAAGCTCGGGAAGAAAGAGACGCTGCAGGGCAGGTCTTCGCAATCGGCTGGCAGGGCGGGATCTCGAGAGAGAAGGGGGTTGATGACCCTCTGACAAGCGTACTAAATCATTAGGATTTGGACCTTGGCAAGCAACTTCTCCCGGATCATATTTGGGGGTTAATTAGTCTAGGAACTGAATTAACCGGGGTTTATAGTGTTTCGGTTCTTAAAGAGTTTGGTCCCCGTTTAGCTGCGAGAATGGGGAATGAACTTTCCGCTGCTGGGAGTGCTAAGACTCCCCTTAAGAGCGCCCTGGACCACTTCCCTGCCTTGGTGGATCCAGAGACTAAAATGTAAAAAGAAAAAAAATAAGAAAAAAGGGTAAAAATGACTAAGCTAGCAAAACTCTGCAAAGAAACACTGGCTGCTATATCACCTTGGCCAGGACCCCCCCGATGGCCATGGGAGGGGACTTCTTTTACAATCTGGGTGGAGAGGCAGGCATTTGCCAGCAAGGCAGCCTCAAAACCCCAGTTTGTCAAGGGTTGGGAAACCTTGCATCCTTAGCACCACCAAATGCAAGCCCAACCACCTAACAGATCCTGTTTGGAGGGGGGAGGGCTTTCTCCATCTGACCCTCTCCTGTGCTAGCCTCATGGCTGACTCATCACCAGCCGATCCCATCCCCATCATCTCTAGAAGGGGGTGCTAGTAGAGCACCAGCCTTCTCCATCCTCATATCTCAGCCCCAAGGGAATTCAAATGCTAGCCCCCTTGAGGAGACTCACCTCTGTGACGGTCAGAATGCCAAAAAGCCCATCTTTTCAGGAAACCCAGGCACCTTCACGTGGGGACACCCCCCCCACACCACAAGACAATATTCCTCTGCCAGGTCCCTGGGGCTACTTATGTACATAAACTAACATTCTTGCCCCTTGGGTCCATATTACTGAATCCAGGAGAGGCCTCCTTACAAGGAGGCTCTAGCAAAAGTATGTGGACCTGTTTACTCTGAAAACAACCCCCCCCTGCCCAAGCACATGTGAAGCTCGATTGATTTTCCTCTCCTACAGAAAAAATCATTCAGCTCCAATCCAAAAGGGAAGGTGAGGTTTCTTCACCTTCTCTCTCCCTCTCCTTCTCTCTCTCTCTCTCTCTCTCTCTCTCTCTCTCTCTCTCTCCTCCTTCCCTGCCTACCTATCTATCTATCTATAGTGGACCCTTGTGTGACAAACAGCTAGTGCAGGGGTGGCGAACAAGTTCGACAAAAAGAGCAAAAATTTTAAACTGTGAGAGTCAGAGAGCCACACCACGCAGTGACCTGCCAAAACAGACAAACACTCACACAAAAGCATATAATTTTAACAATAATATATTAAACACATAATATAACATGCTCAGTCAGGTGTTTTTTGTTACCTTGTTGGAGTGATGGGATGATAATCTCAGTGGGATTTCTGGCATCTTTTGTTTTCAGTCATCTTCTGCAAATCAGGTTTGTATTCAGTTGTAGCCACTCGGAGCAGTTCCTTTACATGAGTGTCAGTCAGAATGGACTGGTGCTTTGATTTCACGTGTTTCAAAGTAGAAAACAGCTTCTCACAGACGTATGTTGACGAGAACATAGACAGCAGCTTGAGAGCGGCTCTTTTTACACACGGGTATTTTTCAGTTGGCACAGCTCTCCAAAACGTAACATGGCCTTCCTTCAAAAGAGATTTCAGTCTATCGTCCTCGCGTAGCTCAATCATTTCTAGTTCACTCGCTGCCTCATCAGTAACAAGTGGGGTTTTCAGGCAGTCGGTGTCAGTATTAAATGGGTCGATGAGAAAAGTGATCTGTGGTCTTTTTTGGTCCAAGTCCTCAAACCGGAAAGTAAACTTCTCTTGCAGTTGTGTAAGTTATTTCACGTATCCAGCTATATCTGTTTTAACACTGGTCTTCTGTAGGGTGCTGCACAAAGAAGGAAAATGGGATAGATTGCTGTTTTGAATGTGTGCTTTAAAAAGCTTCAACTTGTTTACAAAGGAGAATACACTTTGTGTCAGCTCAGGAAGAGTTTTTAATTTCCCCTGCAAGTCCACGTTTAGTTTATCCAAGTGTGAAAGCATGTCCACTAAAAATGCCAAATACATAAGCCACTCGGGGTCTGAAAGCAGAGGATACGTTTTGTTCTTCTCTGCCATAAACAATTTTACTGTTTCCAAAAGCTCAAAAAAGCATGAAACTACTTTGCCTCTTGAGAGCCATCTCACTGCGCTGTGCAGTGGCAGGTCACCGGGCAAGTCTGCGTCAAGTTCTGCAATGAGGTTCTTGAATTGCCGGTGATTAAGGGCGTGCGTACGGATGTAGTTCACAATCTCCATCACAGGCTTCATAACGTGGTCTAAATTCAGTGCTTTGGACACAAGTTGCTCACGATGGATGATGCAGTGGAAGTTCAAAAATTCAGGAAAGGCGTCATCACCTTTACAAAGACCCACAAGTCCATTTACTGAGCCAATCATCGACAGTGCTCCATCCGTGACTATTGTGGTGAGTTTTTCAAAAGACATATTCGCTTTTTTAAAAACGGCAGTCATTGCCTCTTTTATGTCAGTACCGCAAGTTCTGTCTCTTAATGCGGCAATGTCGAGAAGCTCTTCTTTAATCACGCAGTCCTCAGAAACCATTCACGCAAATATTGCTAACTGTGGCTTGTCTTGTATGTCGCATGACTCGTCTAATGCAACACTAAAATAAGCACATGCGTTCAAGTCTGCATGTAGATCTGACTCAATCACATTATTTATGTCTGCTGTTCTGGTTTCAACTTTGTGCCGTGACAGCTGGAGATCACTGATGGAATCTTTGAGTTTTTTATTGTCTGGAGCCAAGGTTTCAATTACATCTGCAAAACACTGTTTTAGAAACTCCCCCTCATTGTATGGTTTTTTAGCTCGGGCAATGTTCCACACCACTTTATAGGATGCAAGGGTCACAGTTTCTCCATGTTTGGTTAGTTGCTGAAACATTTGAGACTGTCTTTTTACCTGGCTTTTCAAGGTGCTCAATTTTTGCTTGTGTAGTTCAGTACCTTTGGGTAATTCCTTGTCAATATTAGCATGGAGAGTTCTAAAATGATGCTGAAGATTTGAAGCCTTGAAATGTGATATCATAATATTGCATATTAAACACAGCGCTTTCCCATCCCGTTCAATAAAGAAGAAAGCATCTTCCCATTCTTCCAAAAATGTCCTGTGTTCATCTTCATATTTTCGTTTAGCTTTGCATTTTGCCATTTTGAGTGAGGGTAAAAATCCTGCAGTGATGGTGAGGGTATGCTGCGTCCTCCACACTAAGAACTAACGGCAAGATGTGACACAACATGTGACACACGGGTCCCCCCGCTCTCTGGCCCGTGCAGTTGTTTTCGGGGGATGGGAGACGTGATGACGCAGCCTGGGGGCGGGACTACGCGCTCGGAGATCTCTCCTCAGAGGTCCCTCCTCAGAAGCAGCATAACAAAATCCAAACTTGGCAAAAAGCCACAGTATACAAAATAATGATAAGAGGCAAAGAGCCGCATTCATTTTGGCCGGGAGCCGCATGCGGCTCGAGAGCCTCGTGTTCGCCACCCCTGAGCTAGTGTAACATAAAAATTTGTACAACATAAAAGTTCTGGTGATAGGGGAAATTGGCTCAACGTGGTCGCCTATGGGAACCTCCGTGCAACACAGAAATAGGATTGCTCTGTTTTCGGTGCACTCCTATGGGAATTTGTATAGAGGAGAATTTGTTTAACATAATTTCATTTGGGGCAAATTGGTTCCTTTGTGCAAGGTACCATTCTATCTATCCATCTATCCATCTGTCTGCCTATATTTGATGAAAGTAAGGGAAGCACAATGCCTGCCTAGCTGAATTTTTCCTGGGGTAGCTTGTTGAGAGGCTCAGGAGCTGCCTTCACTGTTTTTTGTCCTATTGAAGAAAAAAAGGGGGGGCACATTACCTGCCTTCCCTTTGAGGGGGGGCGTTGAATGAATGTGTCGTATTTTTGAATCTGGGTCACGTGGTCTTGCAATTATTGCATGTACTAATGTATGCCTGTGATTTCTGCCCTCTCCCTCACTTTGGCTGTTATACTCCCTCGTTTTGTTGTGTGTGTATGTGTGGAGAGCGCATGGGAGCGCGCAGGGCCATGTGGATGCGCCCTCCTCCTCTTCCCAAAACCAAGGGGGGTGACACCCCCCCTTTTTCCGGTGCCTTTCTTCCCTCCTTCCCCCCCCCCCAGGGGCAGAGAGTGAGGGTGCCTCAGAGCTTCTGCAGAGTGCGCTCTCTGTCTGAGCAGCAAGAACGGTGTGTGTATATGTGTGTGTGTGTGTGTGCCCATGCAAGATGCCCCCTCATTCCCTCTGTGTGCTGGATGGTTTTAAGCTGCACATGGGTGGTAGGAGTGCCCCCCCTTTTCCAGTCTGCAGTAATTCCAGGCTGGAATCCTAAGCATTCCCCCTTGTTATGTTTTGGTTGCTAGATGTGTGTATTTACTGTTTAGTGTCTTAATGTTTTCCTTCCCACCACCAGCTTGAGAAAAAGCCTATTGCACAAAGAGGCAAGTCCCCCCTCCTAAATGAGTGGGCTGGCTCTGGGGAAGACCACCCTTTAGCTCCTCAATTTTAAAAGATGGCTAGATGAGTCCTAGCCTGGCATGGCCCTGAAAAAAGTGGCCCTAATGTTTCTGCCTTCTCCATTTTCAGAAGAGAAGGCATGTGTTTCCCCCCCGCCTACCCCCTCTCTTTTTCCACTGATTAAGAGTTCCTCACAGGGGTGGGGACATTCTGGCCTCAAATAAAAAAGGGGGGAAGGCTACCCCCCTTCCAGACCCACTAAATGGCCTAATTCGAGCAGCCTGGGGACCTCATGGCAACTGCTGGGCCCGGTTCTTTGTTTCCCTTTTTTGTTTTGGCCGTTGCTGGAATGAATCCCTGCTTACATGGTGTTGTGGGTCCTCCTTCCCAGGTGCCCATGTGTTCCTTCTTTTCCCTGCTTTCTGGAGCCCCTCCCTAATATCTAGATCCTTGCCATGTGGTGGGGTATCCAGCTCAAACCCCCTCCTTCTTTTAACTCCCCCTCCCTTTTTAACCCCTCCTCCTTAACCCTCTTGTACTCATAGCCCCATCATCATGCGACCCATTCCACCGACACATGTGCCAAGCACACTATCATACCTGAAAAGGGGGGAGTGGGAGAATGGCTGGTGGGTGATCACTGGGCTTGGGCAATTATCCTCAGCAATACTGCTCCCATTTAGCTAAATGGTTCCATGGGGGCTCATATTCCTCAGGGAAAACTTTGTACAATTGGCTAAGACATGGATACTTCCACCCTGAGCTGCAACTGGTTTGCAAAGGCATAGTTGCTTCTTGCCTCATCTGCCTACAGAACAACCCACGGGGGATTAAACCTATACCCCAGGGGGTTCTTGGGCAGGCCTGTTACCCAGGGGAGGCATGGCAAGCTGAATTCACAGAAATGCCCAGGACCGGGGCTAAGCAGAATCTTCTGTTTCTTTGTGGAGTTATTCGGTGGGTGGCCACCTACCTCCAAATCGAAGGGCCCAACATTTGGCTTATTGGCCACAAGCCCCTGAAAAGTTGAGAGGCTCAAACTTTAAACAGCAATTGGCCCAAATCTGCCAAGAAACGGGACTTGAATGACGAAAAGCCCTACCCATTGCTCTTGCCTGCATTCAAGCCACCCTCCCACCGCCCATCTAGAACTGTTCCCATTCAAACCCCCGCATGGTCGCCCCTTTGCTGGCCTAGCCCCGAAAGCCTGACCCAGGGGATCAGCCCCTGCCGTCTATTTTAGGGAGTCGGGAAGGGTTCTTCTCTTCCCTCTCTAAGCAGGTTGCTGCAGCCATTCCACCTCGGAGGGATCTCCCTACAGAAGTCCACCCAGGGGACTGGGTCCTGGTCGAGGAACTGCACCCCAGCTGTCCCGAGGCGAAATGGTCACCCCCACACCAAGTGCCGCTCAGCACACCAACAGCCGTGAAGGTGGAGGGGATCAAGTCCTGGGTCCACCTCTCCCGGGTCAAGACAGTTCCCCCACCCGAGGAGGAGTGAGCGTGCCAACAGCTGGAGCCCCTCCATCTTAAGATCATCTGGCAGAGAGCAAAGGAGGCTCCTTACCCAACCCTAACCCAATTGACTTTCTGCAGCCTCTCTTGGATGAGGAACTCACTGCTGTTTTCCACATCTAACAGCAGGAGTAAATCTCATCCCATTGGACTTTCCCTAGACCTTTCTTGGACTTTCCCTGGGCTTTTCCCCGGACTCTGTTCAAGCTTCACCCAGATTTACATCGACTGGACCTGCCCCCCCATCTGTTCCTGCTTTGCTTGGACTTATTTTGGGACTCCCACCTTCAATACCAGCCCTGGACTCTCAATTCGCCAATGCTGCCAGCCACCTGCCTGCCCAGTCTGCCAAGAACTCCGGAGACTGCTCGCAACGCTTGCTAAACCCCCGAGCCCTTTGGTGAGTGTTGGGTCTCTCTCTCTCTCTCTCTCTCTCTCTCCCTCACACACTCTCTCGCTCTCTCTAAAGCCCTCCTCTTATGCACTCTCAGAGAGCTACTGCTGAATAGTAAGCCTTTTGATCCAGGAGGAAATGTAGAGCCTCCAGCTGCAGGATTGGCCTATCTGGAATTTGGATTTGGTTCAAAAACTTAACATTGTTTCATCCCTGAAATGGCTGACTGAGTCCCATAACACTACTGAACTGGTGCCCATTTGATAAAAATGTTTTTGTTTCCTCAGTTATATAGGTCAGAATGGAACCAAGGGAAGCAGTCCCCAATTGGAGGGTTTGTCCATGGAATTCCCTGCCTCTGTAGAAATGGCAATGGGATTGTTATTTGATTTTCACCTATTGGCAAAGTTCCCAAGGCAAAGCATACATTATGCAGACTGAGGTCTTATATCTCGGCTTATTTAAACCTAAAAGGAAATTCTCAGGAATGGCTGGTTATTGTCGTGTTTGGATTCCTAATTTTGCACAATTGGCTAAACCCCTATTTTGTGGGACTAAAACAGAGGGGTGAAAGGGTTGAGTCAAGTAAAGAGATGCGGAAGGCATTCCAGAACCTAAAAGATCAAGCTTATCAAAGTTCTGGCTTGAGGTATACCTGACCCAGATGAAAGGGAGCTGTTGGAGACCAGCAGCCTATCTGGCCAAACAACTGGACCAGAATGTCAGGGGCTGGACAGCGTGCCCTAGGTAACAAAGGCAGCTGCAGACCCAAGTCGAGAAGCAAGTAAGCTGACTTTGGGGCATCACTGACTCTTTATGCCCCACATGCTGTTAGCGCAGTATTGGAGCAGAAGGGAAGTCACTGGATGTCCAATGCTAGACTTGCCCAGTACCAGGCTGCCTTACTGGACTATCCAGGACTGCGGTTGGTAACATGTAATGTCTTAAACCCTGCCACCCTGCTCCCCATAGGAGATATTAATTCAAACAGTGTGCTTCTAGCACACAATGAATTGAAACAATTGATTCAGAGCACACAAACCAGCCAGATCCTAAATTGGCTATTTCCCTCTATCTAAATTCAGAGAATTGGGTGCACTTTGTGGCAGAAATCATACAGAGGTTGCACAATAGTTAGATATGTAAAACGGTCCCTGCATGCACCCTGGCATCCAGAATCCAGTGGAACGGGTTACTCAGACGTTAAAGTCTTACTTAAGCAAATTGGCTCAGGAAACTAATATCAGCTGGGTGGACTTGCTCCCCCAAGCCTTGCTTCAGATAAGAATACTTCCTAGGAGTAGACTGGCCATGTGAAGCTCTTTACGGGCAACCATGTCCTATTGGAAAACTTCCCTCCAATCCCACTGAACGTGTAAAAGGTATCCCTGGGGAAACTGCTTTAAAGGATTATCTTGTGTCTTTATCTAACAAGCCGCAAGGTACCCTTCAAACCCTTCTAACTAAGCAGGAACAAGCTCTGAGGACACCCCACCACCACCATTTCATCAAGTGTGAGCGGGTGGCTGGATCCTAGGGAAGACATATGGAGCAGATCCACCTGAGAGGTGATCCTCCCGGACACCTCCAAACCCAAAAAGGGGGGAAATGTAGAGTCATGGCGGAAAATAAAAATTTACAGCCCGCTCTTCCACTCCCCTCTCCCTTCCTGTTATAATGTATCTCAACGAAAGACAGCCAGCTCCTCCACTCCTTCCCCCTCCCTTTTCTGTCTCAATGCATCTCTACAGGCAATGCTTCTCTATGAGGGCTCTGCTTCATATTCCTCTATGGAAGTGAACCGCTTTTTCAAAAAAACTAACACAATGACCGGTTTATGGCTGGGGCTTCAAGCAGGTCTCTCCAGAATTCATTAACCCCTTTCTGCCTCCCGTTTTAACCTTTTTCCTGCCTTCCTTTTGACTTTTTCCTGCCTATCCCTGTAGGTTTTCCCATAGTGTGTTAACTCTTTCCTTCCCTCCTCTCTCAGCCTGACTCAGGGCCCCGGTTGAGATTTTATTCCCTCTCTGCTCTGGTTGGGGAGGAGAATGGTTACCAACCTCATTCTCCAGAGCCAAGGGACTTCCCTACCCTCAAAAACCCCGGTCCCACAGCCCACGCCTGGCACAGGCCAGAAGGACAGAGGTTCCCCCCCCTCTCTCTCACTCTCTCCCCTTCACCCTCCCTTCTTCTATTCCTATCTTCCATCCACTCTTCCACCATCTCTCTCTCTCTTTGGGCATGCTTATCCGTGTGCCTACTCTATCCCCTGGCTCTCACACTCTCCCATATGGGGCAAAGGAAGATCGGAACATGAAGGAAGAAAATGGCAATTTCGCCGGCTGGCAGGGCTGTCTGAAAACTTCCATCATCATCAAGATCCCCAACACGTATCCCAGCAGCTGCTCTTCAGAAATCAACATCCCTGTCTGTCAACCCAGATTGTCATCAAAGCCTGAGGACACTCTCCATTGTTTCATTCACACACCTTGAAAGGACTCGTATTCTCATGTTCTTAGCCTCTGTAACCACTCAAACAGTCATATGTAATCCTGTAAGAGTTCACATTCTTGTGCCTTCAAATTCTTGTATTTTTCCAAACACCTGTATGTAATCTCATAATGGCTTGTATCCCTGTGCACCCAAATCATTGTGTCTCCCAAATGCCTGTATATGCGATCCCATCAGCCCTTCCTGCCCCCCACTGGTTCTGATAATTGCCTTCTCTCACCCACTATTGATTTACTGATTCCCCTCAGTTTACCTGTGTCCAAGAACAATGCCACACTTCCCAGCCCTATTGTGTTACCCTGTCTGGACCCATTAACATTTGCATAAGCCCTGGCTGCTACCAGGGACCACCCAGGACTGCCCCCAACCGACCCCCAACCCCTTCTGATTGGATCATTTAAACTTTCTCCAACCAATCTCTGGGCTGGCCCCGCCTGGGAGAGGAGGGGAAAGGTAATCAATAAAAGTTGGAACTCCTCGTGTGTTCAGGGTCGAGCATCTTAGCCCGGTTGGAAGGCGGATGTTCACCTACTGCTATTTATTGGGTCCAATAAATTCAATATTCCTCGGATTTCTCGCGTTGAATCTTTATTGGCTTCTGTTGGGATTCAGCGGACTTCAGTGGGGCTAGCCCATCTGAAAAATAATTTCGAGGCTTTTTTCAGTCATTACAATGGACTCCTTATAGACTATCGCCACACCACCTCCCCGGCCCTCCAGGTGACCCTGGTGCTGAACCATGTACCCACCCATGTCTCAGTAATACACATCAGGTGGGCACCGTCATCCAGAATTAAGTCATGGATGAGAGCAGTCTTATTTTTGCCGACCTAGCGTTCAACAACAGCACCATGTGGTCTGGGGGCTGGCTATGGTCACCTGGTACCAACTGGCTGGGGGTAGAGCTAGAAGGGAGGATAGGTGTAAGGTTTTATTACCACCCAGTCAGCTTGACTTCAATTCCTGGACAGATCCTAGAGCAGATTATTAAGCAGGCAGTCTGCAATTATTTAACAAACAATGCTGTCATTACAAGAAGTCAACACAGGTTTCTTTTAAAAAGTCATGCCAGACTAATTTGATCTCTTTTTTAATAGAATTATAAGCCTAGTGGATGAGGGGAATGCTGTGGATATTGTTTATCTGGACTTTAGTAAGGCCTTTGATAAGATTCCCCATGGTATTCTTGCAAAGAAGTTAGTAGACAGTGGGATAGATAGTGCTACTGTCAGGTGGATTTGTAATTGGTTGACTGGTCACACCCAAAGGGTGACCATAAATGGCCTCTCTTCAACTTGGGGAGACGTGACCAGTGGGGTGGCCCAGGGTTCTGTTCTGGGTCCAGTGCTGCTCAATATCTTTATTAATGACTTGGAGGAAGGAATAGAGAGTATGCTAATTAAATCTTCAGATGATACCAAATTGGGATGGGTTGCTAGTTCCCTAGAGGATAGGATGAAAATCCCCAAAGGCCTTGACAGATTAGAGTGCTGGGCCAAAGCTAATGGAATGGATTTCAACAGAGGGAAATGTAGGGTGCTACATCTAGGTAAAAAGAATGAATTGCACAGATATAGGATGGGGGATACTTGGCTGGAGCATAGTACCTGTGAAAGGAATCTGGGAGTCTTGGTGGACCACAAATTGAACATGAGTCAGCAGTGTGATGCGGCGGCCAGGAAAGCCAATGCGATTCTTGGTTGAATCAACAGAACCATAGTGTCTAGTTCAAGGGAAGTGATCGTACCACTCTATTCTGCTCTGGTCAGACCCCACCAGGAGTACTGTGCCCAGTTTTGTGCGCCTCAATTTAAAAAAGATGTTGACAACCTCGAGTGGGTGCAGAGGAGGGCGACCAGGATGGTTGAGGGTCTGGAGGAAATGTCTTATGAGGAACGGCTTAGGGAACTGGGGATGTTTAGCGTTTCAAAAGGAAGACTGAGAGGGGATATATTAGCTATATTTAAATATTTGAAAGAATGTCATATTGAAGAGGGAACAGGTTTGTTTTCCATGGCTTCAGAGACTAGGACTCGGGGCAATGTTTTCAAACTATAGGGAAAAAGAGATTCCATTTGAACATTAGGAAGAACTTCATGACAGTTAGAGCTGTTCAGCAGTGGAATAATATGCCACCACAAAGGGTGGTTGAGTCTCCTTTGGAGGTTTTTAAGCAGAGGCTGGATGGCCATCTGTCGGAAACATTATGGCAGGGGCTTGGACTAGATGGCCCTTAAGGTCTCTTCCAACTCTATGATTCTATGATTTTAGGTACCTAATCTCCCTTCTCCTACGCGGGCATGCCCTACCCCCACCACCAAATCTTCCGCTGCCCAATATAATCTCTATTGGTTGCCCCCCAAGCCCTTCCGGTTCTCCAGCCAAAAGCTCATAGATGGACATCCTCAAGACCCCCTTTCCCTCGGCCAAGTGTCAGATGAAGAAGAGGGATTTTGGAAAGCTCAGTCAGCAGAGGACTAAGGGCTGGCTCCTGGAAGGCAACGACAGTGTCCAAGGCCAAACTCACCACAAGTCTCCTGGCTCTCACCCAAGGGTTAATCTTGCAGATGTTACTATAATTATATTCAAATCCTTTACCTCTTTTTCTATTTGACACTTTTTAACTATGTTTAGCAATGCTATCTTTGGACATCTTTCTATATCAGTCCCTATAATTTATTTTATTTCATCCAAAACTATTATCCATTCCTTTTGTTTTTCTTCACAGGACCACCACATATTATAATACGTTCCTTTTTCCTTCTTACACCTCCAACACAAGGATGTTACCTCCTTGTTTATTGCGTGCATTTTTGCCATCTCTAAATAGCTTTGTAACAATTTTCCTTAATTCTTACTGACATATTTTTCATTATTCTTTCCCTCCATATCGCATTTCAAATTTCTTCCTTTAACTCTTCATTAAAATCTGCTTGCCAAACCAGTTTTAGTGCTGTTGTTTTATATTCCTCCTCCACTAACATCCTATATAATACACTTATTAAACCTTTTCTTTGATATGGATCTTCAAACTTTTCCCTTTTTTCAATAATTTCTTCAAACTCAGTCATTGCTCTACATTTCCCTTCTTTTTTTATCCAAACTTTAGTCCAGTCATCTAACTGCCCTATACTTAGTCAGTTAAGATTTTCTTTTCTTAATGCTACTTTTATTCTCACTGTATCAAGGGCGTTTGCCCAATCTTTAATTTTAATTTTAATTACCCTTTGTTCTGTCAAAATCCTACTTATTTTTATCTTTAAACTTTCTGGGAAATTTGGTAAGTCCACTATTCTATACTTGGTCCAACACACCAACATATTATTTAAGTAGGGACTATCAATAATTTTTAACATTTCTTTTAAATTTACACTAAAAGCATATTTAATTGATTAAGATAGTTGAATTCTTAAACCTTGGTTTTACATTGATCACTGTAATCAGTGTAATGTATGTAATGTAACTTCCAGATGGGAGGGAAGTCCCTGTGTCTTGTTTCTCGTAAGCTGTATCATCTGCAGAATAAAATTACTCACAGATTGACAAAGAAGGGCTGGCTACTATGAAGGGAGTGAACAAATGTCATGATTTCTTGTATAGGAGGCCCTTCACAATAGTTACAGACCATAAGCCGTTGCTTGGACTTGCTGAGCCTGACCCCTCAGATGCTTTCCCCATGGGTCTTGTGTTGGTCAATTTTAATGGTTTTATTGGTTTCTTTAAAGATAGGGAAAAAGTACCAAACTAGTGCTATATAGCGTTGAGTATGTACTACTGAGTGGTTGTCAAGCTCAGCTGCCACACCTTGCCATCTTGTTATAAAAAGTTCTTCACGATTTCCTTTCAGGTAGCCAACAAGCTTATCGATTTCCATACAGTCTCTTATCTAAAGATTCAGCTCTTTTTCTGCTGGGATTTCAACTTGTTTCCAGAACTGTGCATACAGAATCCTAGCAGTTACAATTATGTGTTGTATTACATAGTTTTGATCTTGTAAGACGCACCTATCTGCTATATTAAGTAAAAAGAACTCTGGTTTAAAATCTAATTTAATTTTTAGAGCTCTCTCTATAAAACTCTTTACCTTGGACCAGTAAGTAATTGCTTCTTTACATGTCCACCACATATAAAACGTACCCGGATTCTTTTTGCATTTCCAACACCTTGAATCACATTTATACATTTTGGACAGACGAGGCGGAGAAAGGTGCCACCTATAAAACATCTTATAACAGTTTTCTTTATAGGATACAGCTTTGAACTGTTTCACTCTTTTCCACAGAGAGTCCCATTGGTCCAGATGTATTGAGTTAACCAAAGTTTTCTGCCCATCTAATCATACAATCTTTAACCATTATTTCATTAGTTTTTAATAAGGGCTTTCTTTTTACTAAGGGCTTTCTTCCCATCAGAAAAAATATATTTGGTCAAGGGCTATCTCATTTACCATAAAACCAGTTTCTTTCATTATATTTTTATATTGAGAATATATCTGCTGATAGCTCCACCAATTTATTTTGTATCCCTCTAATGTCAGTTGATTTAAGGACTTCAGAGTTTGATCTTTGTTTAATAATTGTTTGTAAGTTAAAGATTTAATTGTCATATCTGACATAGGGCCGGATATAGCTTCACTAGGAGATAGCCGACATGGAGCTTTATTATACATTAAAGCCTTTATAGGCAACCAAACCTTAAACAAGGTGTTACTTATCCAATGCTTTTTCAAAAGAGTTCGTGGATTATTCTTGTTCCAAAGATAGTGGTGCCATCCCTTATCTAAATCATGCCCCTCCAAGTACAAAATTCTATGATTGGACATTGCGATCCAATCTGTAATCCACATCATGGCAGCTGCTTTGTAATACAGACCAAGATTTGGTAGAGCGAATCCACCCGCTATGACTCTGTCTTGTAAATACATATTTTTTATCCTTGCTTTCTTCTTTTGCCATATAAACACTCTTATATGCTTTTCCAGGTCAAACAATATCTTAAGATTAGGTAATACATTGAAAGAGAAAAAGCAATTTAGGCAAAACAGTCATTTGGATAGTCGCAACTCTTCCCATTAAGGAGAGCTGCAGTTTTGACCAGATGTTTAAATCAGATTTAATTTCCTTCATCAGGACACCATAATTGTTTTCCATCAACGTATTACACCGGTTACTTATCGTGACACTCAAATATTTTACCTTAGTCACATGTTTAAACCCAGATTGGTTTTCAATATTTGTAGGTGTCACATTTTAGTTATCATACATGTTTTCTCCTTATTGAGCTTAAGACCTGAGATCCTTGAAAGAACTTCTATAATATCCAGCGTTTTGGTCTGTGATGAGAGAGAATGTTTCACCTCTAACATTGAGTCCGTGTATGTTGGGTGAAGTCCTGACTGCATGTAACAATATTTCTAAGGCAAGAATAAAGAGTAGTGGTGAAAGGGGACAACCCTGCCTGGTACCTTTATAGACATTAATTTCATTGCTGAGATGGCCATTGACTATAACATGGCCTTTCTGCTTTGAATATATTTGTTCTATCGCTCTCAACATTCTATGGCCACATTGAATATAGTCTAATTTTTTTGGCTGGCTATACGTATTTGCTCCAACATCGTACAGGCAAAGTGATGGGCCATGCCGATGCCCTTAGTAGATTGCCCTTGCCAGAATGCGGTCCCGACCCTGTTCCCGTCCATCAGATCTTGCAGTTGGGAGACTTACCTGATCAGCCACTGCATGTTAGGGACATTGTGGCAACAACCGCACAGGATCGGGTGCTTGCCCAAATTTTAGATTGGGTGGGAAGGGCTGGCTGAGGAAGCCGGGTTCTGAATTTGTGAGCTTCACAGCACAGAAAGATGGACTGTCTATCCAACGAGGGTGTATATTGTGGGGAAGCCGAGTTGTGGTCCCTCCATGCTTACATAAAAACATTTTGGTGGAGCTACATGTATCCCATCTCTGGATTTTTCCCCTTTAAGTGGTTTTTCTGTTAAACAAACTGTTATACAAAGGTCCACTGTATCAGAAATTCAGTTGCAATATATACAAAGCATCCAACACAGAATTACATCAGCAAAGCAAAGCAAAGCAAAGTGTTCTGCTTATATACCGCCCCATACTACTACAAGTAGTCTCTGGGCGGTTTACAATTTGAATTACAGAGTGCAGGCTACACATTGCCCCCCCAAGAGAGTTTAACATGGCAATAGATAAAGTGATCTGAATTACCTCAGATAAACGTCACTGGTAACATCTCCCTTATATACAACTCTTGCAAAAACTACAGAACACATTACATCATTGGACATTACACGAGGTTCTATTAGCATATACCAGTAAATATTAGCATATACCAGTCAATAATCAGTATATATTTTATATATAAGGTACCAAATGTTTTGTTTTGTTTTGTTTTGTTTTTCTTTGACTTTGCCCAGTATATACCAGGTGTCCAGAATCTGTAATCAGTTACCTGAGAGAGTTAGTCCTTGGCTTTCGGCCAATTTAAAATATTACATTTTATCATATACATACATTATATGAAATCCAAAAAGGGGTTGTCAAACAAGGATTGTGTGATTACTGAAGTTATTACCACACTCTACAATTTTTCAAAAGCTATTGGAACGAGTGGGTCCTAAGGGGTGTAGAAAGGGCAACCAGAATGACAGAAACAGGATCCTCAGTTACGACATTCAAACAGCTTCTCGCCTGTGTGGATTCTGTGATGTGTAGCAAGGCTTCCAGAATGACTGAACCTCTTTCCACACTCCAGGCATTGAAATGGCTTTTCGCCTGTGTGGATTCTATGGTGATGAGAAAGGCTCCCAGAATCATTGAAACTCTTTCCACACTCCAGACACTGAAACGACTTCTCACCTGTGTGTGTCCTATGATGGTTAGCAAGGCTCCCAGCTTGACTGAACCTCTTTCCACACTCCAGACATTGAAATGGCTTCTCGCCTGTGTGGGTCCTGTGATGGCTGGCAAGGCTTCTAGAATGACTGAATTTCTTTCCACACTCCAGACATTCAAATGGTTTATTGCCTGTGTGGGTCCTGTGATGCTTAGCAAGGCTTCCAGAATCACTGAAACTCTTTCCACACTCCAGACATTGAAATGGCTTCTCACCTGTGTGTGTCCTATGATGGTTAGCAAGGCTCCCAGCTTGACTGAACCTCTTTCCACACTCCAGACACTCAAATGGCTTCTCGCCGGTGTGAGTCCTGTGATGGCTAGCAAGGATGTCAGCTCGACTGAACCTCCTTCCACACTCCAGGCATTCAAATGGTTTCTCACCTGTGTGTGTCCTATGATGCCTAGCAAGGTGTCCAGCTTGTGTGAACCTCTTTCCACACTCCAGGCATTCAAGTGGCTTTTCACCTGTGTGGATTCTGTGATGGCTAGCAAGGCTTCCAGAATGACGGAACCTCTTTCCACACTCCAGACATTCAAATGGCTTCTCGCCTGTGTGGATTCTGTGATGGCTAGCAAGGTTTCCAGCTTGACTGAACCTCTTTCCGCCCTCCAGACATTCAAATGGCTCCTCGCCTGTGTGGATTCTGTGATGCTTGGCAAGGCTTCCAGAATGACTGAACCTCTTTCCACACTTGAGACATTCAAGTGGCTTTTTGCCTGTGTGGGTTCTGTGATGGCTAGCAAGGCTGTCAGCTCGACTGAACCTCTTTCCACATTCCATACATTCAAATGGCTTCTCGCCTGTGTGGATTCTGTGATGCTTAGCAAGGCCTCCAGAGGTAATGAACCTCTTTCCACACTCCAGACATTCAAATGGTTTCTGGCCTGTATGGGTCCTGTGATGGCTTGCAAGGCTTCCAGACTGACTGAACCTCTTTCCACACTCCAGACATTCAAACGGCTTCTCACCTGTGTGTCTTCTATGATGTCTAGCAAGGTGTCCAGAGTCACTGAACCTCTTTCCACACTCCAGACATTCAAACGGCTTCTCACCTGTGTGTCTTCTATGATGTCTAGCAAGGTGTCCAGAGTCACTGAACCTCTTTCCACACTCCAGGCATTCAAGTGGCTTTTCGCCGGTGTGGCTCCTGTGATGGCTAGCTAGGCTCCCAGCTCGACTGAACCTTTTCCCACACGCCAGACATTCAAATGGCTTTTCTCCTGTGTGGGTCTTGTGATGCTTAGCAAGGCTTCCAGAATCACTGAACCTCTTTCCACACTCCAGACATTCAAATGGCTTCTCACCGGTGTGAGTCCTGTGATGGCTAGCAAGGTAGCCAGCTTGACTGAACCTTTTTCCACACTCCAGACATTCAAATGGCTTTTCTCCTGTGTGGGTCTTGTGATGCTTAGCAAGGCTTCCAGAATCACTGTACCTCTTTCCACACTCCAGACATTCAAATGGCTTCTCGCCCGTGTGGGTCCTGTGATGGCTAGCAAGGCTTCCAGCTTGACTGAACCTCTTTCCACACTCCAGACATTCAAATGGCTTCTCGCCGGTGTGGGTTCTGTGATGGCTAGCAAGGCCTCCAGCCTGATTGAACCTCTTTCCACAATCCAAACATTCAAATGGTTTCTCGCCTGTATGGGTCCTCTGATGGCTAGCAAGGCTTCCAGAACCACTGAACCTCTTTCCACACTCCAGACATTTAAATGGCTTCTCGCCTGTATGGGTCCTTTCATGGCTGGCAAGGCTTCCAGAATGACTGAACCTCTTTCCACACTCCGGACATTCAAACGGCTTCTCACCTGTGTGGGTCCTGTGATGCTTAGCAAGGCTTCCATAATCACTGAACCTCTTTCCATACTCCAGACATTTAAGTGGCTTCTCGCCGGTGTGGGTTCTGTGATGAATAGCAAGGTTTTCAGCTCGACTGAACCTCTTTCCACACTCCAGACATTCAAATGGCTTATCGCCGGTGTGGGTTCTGTGATGACTAGCAAGGTGTTCACCTCGACTGAACCTCTTTCCACACTCCTGACATTCAAATGGCTTATCGCCGGTGTGGGTTCTGTGATGGCTAGCAAGGTTTCCAGCTTGACTGAACCTCTTTCCACACTCCAGACATTCAAATGGCTTTTCCTGTTGGTGAATTTTCCTATTGGGACTAATTGTTGATGTGCTAGTAAAATATTTTTCACACTTGCCGTGTTCATTCCTTTCCTCTCCTTTGGATGTTCTCTGAACTGCTTCGTCTTCCTCCTGACAAGTAATAGATTTGTCCATCTTTATATCTATTGGTTTCCCTTCTAAGCTTGTTCCTTCGGGTTTCATTCTCAACGCCCTCTTTTGCACCTGAATATTCAACCTCTTCGTCTGACGCTTGGAGTCCTCTTTTATTTCTTCTCTACAGTATCTTACCTGCAAAATATAAGTTTAAAATCAAGGAACAAACCCACTGCCATGGATGATGTAGGAGAATGAGACACAGCTTCAGGATCCCTGGTCTACAGAACTCCCTGCCAGAAGAAGTGGTGACAGCTGTCAGCTTTGACAGCTTTAAGAAAGGATAGGACAATTTCATGGAGAACAAGGGTATGCATAACTATCAATATGGATGCCTAAGGACAACCTCTGAGTTGGATCCATGTTTTTGTCCAACTGATATGCCATGTGCTGACGGACCCCTGGTTGTGGGTGTGTCGTCTGTGTGTAAGGATGGGTTGTAGGAAGTGCAACTGGCTTGGGAGCATACCTGGTTACGTTTTTGTCCCACTGTGGAGCAATGTGACGGACCCCTGATTTTGGGTGTGCAATCTGTGTGTAAGGATGGGGCCTAGGATGTGATATTGGTTTGGAAGTGATCCTGGGTAAAAATCAGGTAGGTCTGTGTGGATCCGTGCCTTGGATCCATGTTTTTGTCCCACTGTGGAGCCATGCACTGATGGGCCCAGGATTTTTGGTGTGCAATCTGTGGACTGAAATGGGCTCTATATATCAGGGCTGTGCAACTTTGAACAGGCTGAGGTCTACTTTTTCCGGGTGAAAGTGCCTAAGGGCTATTACACTAAAACCTCGACTTACGAATTTTATCTGTTCTGAGCATATGCTCATAAGTAAAAAAAATTGTAAGAAGAGCAGAGGTTTCCCATCGGAACGCATTGAAAATCAATTGATCCTTTCTGGGGGGGGGGGAACATATTTTACTCAATTGGTCATGACATAGTGGCGCGCCAATCATCTGGCCAGTAGGGTGAGCAGGGGACTGTGCCATGGCCCTTGAACTGCCCTGCTCGGCTGAGGCAGTGGGCTGGCAGACCCAGAGCTTTGTTGGGCCAGTGGTGGTTCTTGGGTTGGGGGAGGTAGAGGTGGAGAACTTATCTCCTCACATTTTTATTGATGGCGGATGGACTACTTTTGAACCCTTCCCGGGCTACTGGTAGCCCCTGGTCTACCTGTTGGGCAGGCCTGCTATATGTGAGGATCTCTCCCTCATCACAATTGATGAGATACAGGATCAGGTACATGTAGAAGAACAGGCTGCAGGAGAGAAGCTCCTTCTGCTAGGGGATTCTATAATTAGAAATACGGAGGGATGGATTTGTGATGAGCATGATAACCGTATGGTCACTTGCCTGCCAGGTGCAAAGGTTGCAGACATCACGAGAAATCTAGATAGCTTGTTAGAGAGAACCGGGAAGGAGCCAGTGGTCATGGTACATGTTGGTACCAATGATGTCGGGAAGGCCAAGCGGTCAGTCTTGGAAGCCAAGTTCAGGTTGTTAGGAAGAAGATTGAAGTCCAGGACTTCCAAGGTAGCATTTTCAGAAGTGCAGGACCCGCCAGGCAGGCAGAGCTCAGAAGCCTCAATGCGTGGATGAGGCGATGGTGTCGAGAGGAGGGCTTTAGATTTCTCAGGAACTGGAGAACATTTTGGGACAAGCCAAACCTGTTCAGGAGGGATGGGTTGCACTTGAATCATGATGGGACCAGATTGCTGGCACTCAACCTCAAAAAGGCTGCAGAGCAGCTTTTAAACTGTAACTGGGGGAAAGCCGACAGGAGCTGTGTGGCATCCGGTTCGGAACACCTCATCCACAGGGAATGAGGTTGGAAAGGGTAGAGAATCACATAGAGATGACATCGCAGGTATTAGTACTGGGAGAATAATGGAATGTGATAGTTCATCTACTGAAAATAAGAGCTGTGGGGGGAAAAGAACAAAGCAGCAGCTGTTGTTGCAGAACCCACTGTACAGGTGCTTCTACGCCAATGCTCGAAGCCTCCGACCAAAAATGGGAGAACTCGAACATTTGGCAGCTAGGGATAACATTGATATAATAGCCATAACAGAAACCTGGTGGAATGCAGAGAACCAGTGGGATACAGCAATCCCAGGCTATAAACTCTATAGAAAAGATAGAGAGGGGCGGGTTGGAGGGGGAGTGGCCATCTATGTTAAAGAAGGGGTAAAATCCAGCAGAATGGAGATTGACAGAGGGTCTGACTCCACCATAGAATCACTGTCGGTTAAACTACCAAGTCCAAGGGGTGATGTGATAGTTGGGGTATGCTATCGCCCACCAGATCAAAAACTTGAGGGGGACCTTGAAATGAGGAGACAAATCATGGAGGTGTCTCAGAAGCACAGGATAGTAATTGTGGGGGACTTCAATTATCCCCACATCGACTGGGCCAATGCGAGCTCTGGGCAAGTAAGAGAAACTGGGTTTCTCGACTTGCTGAATGACTGTGCCTTAGAGCAACTTGTCATGGAGCCCACCCGAGAACAGGCAACTCTGGATCTAATACTGTCTGATACTCAGGATCTGGTCAGGGATGTGAATGTCACTGAGCGTCTGGGAAACAGTGACCATGCTGCAATCTCCTTTGCCATGCATGTTGGAGGAAGAGTGTCAAGCAAATCAGACATAAAAATCCTTGATTTTCGAAGGGCAAACTTCCCTCAGATGAGGAAACTAGTTAGAAAGAAATTGAAGGGGAAGGTTGGAAGAATCTAATCTCTTCAGAGTGCATGGAACCTGTTTAAAACAACGGTAACAGAGGCCCAGCACAAGTGCATACCACAAAGAAAGAAGAGCTCATTTAAGTCCAAGAGGGCACCAGCATGGTTAGCGAGTGGAGTTAGAGAGGCTCTAAAGAGCAAGGAGAGGTCTTTCTGTAAATGGAAATCCTCCCCAAATGAGGGAAATAAAAAGGAACACAAACTCTGGCAAAAGAAATGTAAGAAGATGATAAGAGAGGCAAAGAAAGATTTTGAGGAACGCATGGCTAGCAATATAAAGGGTAATAAGAAAAGCTTCTTTAAACATGTTAGAAGCAGAAAACCTGCCAGAGAACCAGTTGGCCCTCTGGATGGTGAGGGAGGAAAAGGGGAGATTAAGGAGGACTTGGAAATTGCAGAGAAATTAAATGAGTTCTTTGCAGCTGTCTTCACGACAGAAGACCTTGAGCAGATTCCGCTGCCTGAACGGCCCCTCTTGACTAAAGAATTAAATCAAATACAGGTTAAAAGAGAAGATGTTTTAGGACTAATTGATAAATTGAAGATTAACAAGTCCCCGGGCCCAGATGGCATCCACCCAAGGGTTATTAGGGAACTGAGAAATGAAATTGCAGATCTCTTAACGGTAATATGCAACTTGTCTCTTAAAACGGCCACAGTGCCGGGGGACTGGAGGATAGCAGATGTCACACCAATTTTTTAAAAAGGAAGGCGGGGGGACCCAGGAAACTACAGGCCGGTTAGCCTTACATCTGTCCCAGGTAAGATGGTGGAAAGCCTCATCCAAGAGAATATCTTAAAGTACATAGAAGAACAAACCTTGCCGAGAGAAAATCAGCATGGCTTCTGTAAGGGTAAGTCTTGCCTGACAAACCTTTTAGAATTTTTTGAAAAGGTCAACCGGCATGTGGTTTTGGGTGAACTGGTGGATATAGTGTATCTGGATTTTCAAAAGGCCTTTGACACAGTCCCTCACCAGAGGCTGCTGAGAAAATTGCACAGTCAGGGGATAAGAGGGCAGGTCCTCTTATGGATTGAGAACTGGTTGAGATCCAGGAAACAAAGAGTAGGTGTCAATGGGAAATTTTCACAATGGAGAGAAGTGAACAGCGGTGTGCCCCAGGGCTCTGTCCTGGGACCGGTGCTTTTCAATATGTTCATAAATGACCTGGAGACAGGGATAAGCAGTGAGGTGGCCAAGTTTGCAGATGACACAAAAATTTTCCGTGTGGTAAAAAGCAGAGAAGATTGTGAAGAGCTCCAGAAGGATCTCTCCAAACTGGGTGAATGGGCTACGAAATGGCAAATGCGTTTTAATGTAGCCAAATGTAAAGTAATGCATATTGGGGCAAAAAATCAAAACTATCTATCAACTCATGGGCTCTGAATTATCCGTGACAGATCAGGAAAGAGATCTTGGTGTGTTGGTGGACAGCTCCATGAAGGTGTCTACCCAATGTGTGGCAGCGGTGAAGAAGGCCAATTCTATGCTAGGGATTATCAAAAAGGGGATTGAAAATAAAACAGCCAACATTATAATGCCATTATACAAAACAATAGTAAGGCCCCACCTGGAGTATTGTGTACAATTCTGGTCACCGCATCTCAAGAAAGACATAGTGGAACTGGAAAAGGTGTAGAAGAGAGCGACTAAAATGATTACTGGGCTGGGGCACCTCCCTTATCAGGAAAGGCTAAAACATTTGGGGTTCTTTAGTCTGGAAAAAAGGCGCCTGAGGGGGGATATGATTGAGACGTACAAAATAATGCAGGGCATGAGTCAAGTGGATAGAGGGAAGCTCTTTTCCCTCTCACAAAATACCAGAACTAGGGGACATCCACTCAAATTGAGGGCTGGGAGAGTAAGAACAGACAAAAGAAAATATTTTTTTCACCCAGTGTGTTGTTAGTCTATGGAACTCCCTGCCACAGGATGTGGTGATGGCATCTGGCTTGGATGCCTTCAAAACGGGATTGGACAAATTCCTGGAGGAAAAGTCCATCACAGGTTACAAACCATGATGGAGATGTATAATCTCCAGGCTTAAAACCAGGGTACTTCAAGGGCCAGATGCAGGGGAGTGGCATCAGGAGACAGATATCTAGTCTCATGCGCTTCCAAAAGCATCTGGTGGGGCCACTGTGAGATACAGGAAGCTGGACTAGATGGGGCTTTGGCCTGATCCAGCATGGCTCTTCTTATGTTCTTATGTTCTTATGTGATAGTGGATTTATCATTGTGTGGCTGGAGAGGTGGGAGAAGCTCCACTGAGGAGAGTGCCGCCCACACCTGCTGAGAAGGAGAGGGAAGAGTGGATGGCGAAGCAGAAACAGAGGGAGGAGGAGGACAGGCTGGACAGACTGAGGGAGCAAGAGGAGAAGGAGATGCTGTGGCAGATGTTCAGGGAGTCCATAAAGATAATAGAAAGGGAGGAAGCCCAAAAGGCACAGGAGTCCCAAGAGATGGGAAAGAAGGTGGAGGCGGGAAGACCTGAGCAAACCCCTGGACTGGTGGAAAGGGAAAAGGCGGGAGAAGCCAGCCAACCCACAGCCGTGGAGGTGGGGTTTGGGGAAGTTTAAAAGGGGAAGCCGAGAGTCCTACCCCCAGGTTGGGAATGGGTGTGGATGGAGGACCCCTACACCGGACGATGGCAGCAGATGATGATGCCCCATGCTGAGGTAGAGAGCTATCACCGGAGAGTGTCATAATATGTAGAATTGACAAAATATATATAATGCATATTTAACAGAGTGAACAAGAGAATTTATAAAATGGAGTCAGTCAAAAATGCAGTGTCATGATATTAGCCACAAGTGCAAGGAATTAGAAATCACTAGCAGGTTAAGTGATTTAGCACAGATGGAATAGTTAATGACATCATGGTGTGTCAGAATGTGATTGGTTAAAATCATGTCTGATGAGGTCTAAATGTGTATTAAAAAACTGGCTGGAATAATGTGAAATTGGGACTGTTTGTGGTGAGAAACAGTACCCCACACTCTGTTGATTTGTATATATGTTATTGCTTGGTGTTATGCTGTTGTTATTTGCTGTATATTTGCTGTATATATTCAATATAAGAGTTTTATTCTAAGTCATGTTTCTTTGACTCTCCATTTCTAAGTTCTGATAATGCTTATTGCAATCACCTACACTTTATCTACAGGCTACTGCTGCTAAGCTCATATTTTTCTCTGCTATACACATGTGTGTATTTTCTTTCCACAATCCCTAATTTAATTGTTTGATAGAGAGCACATAAAAAGGGGTGCTCGTATTGGGGACAGCGAGAGGCTTGGGAGTATAATCGCAAATTGAAGCAGATTAGAAAGGACTTGGAGTTTGAGAGATGGCTGAAGAAGATCAAGGAAGAGGATCAGCAGACCGGGAGACACACCACCAGGAGGGGGCTAGCTCTATGGGATGACTTGCCTATCAAGAACTGGCGCCCGAGGAGAACTGGACTCTAAGCTACCTCCGAGATTGGGGTGCAGGTGGAGATGCCGCCCCGAGACTTGGATCCTCTGCAAGCGTGTGGTGGAGCCCCCCTCCCTCCGGAGCAGAAGGGGGACTGAACCCCTCGGATTTCACCCCGTCTAGAGACTCTAAGAAGTTGATGTTGAGTGTGTTGGGACAGTTGTTAAAGGATATGCCTCCAGGGACCTGGAAGAAGTGAATAAATCTTCGTTCTAAAACAAAAGCGTTGTTCTAAAATAAAAGTGTCTTATTGGGCTCTGCAGGGCGGGTAGACTGGCCAATCCCAGAACCCCCACCATCATGATCCAATGTACAAATCCTAGGAAATCAGAGGGATCTGTGAGATGGATCCACAATTTTGTGCCACTAGTTGGCCATGAATGTGATTTGATGGTGATTTGGGAGGGATCCCATGTAAAAATATGAATTCAGAGGATCCATCAAGATCCGCTTTTTACTTTCTTCCAGAGACTTTCCTTCTCTCTTCCCACCCCCCAAATTCCTTCTCCTGGTCCTTTTCCTGAATGTCCTTTTTTTCTTATGGGGGAGAGGCACCCCCTCCTCCTGCTTCCACAACCCCCCCTTTAAAGACCCCCCCTCCATAGCACAAGCCCCCCCATCCTCCTCCCCCTCCCTCTTCTTCGCGGTTTTTCCCTCTCCCCATTTTTTGTCCGTCCCTCAAAGCTGCTTCGTCCGCCCTTTTTCCTTGGGGGGGGGGAGAGATATAGGGAAGTAGGAGGTTTTTTTTTTGGCCTGGATCTGCCCCCCCTTCATTCCTTTCCCCTCTCCCTCCCCCTTCCAAATCAAAATGGGGGAGGGAGAGAAAAGAGACGGGGGAGGGAGGAGGTTGGGTGGGGTCTCTTAGAGGGGGGAGGGAAATTTACGCCTCCTTCTCCCTCCCCACCCCCGGATTTCATCAGCGACGGCCCCTCCCCCCCAATAGCATTGCAACCCCCCCAATTGCACAACCCACCACCTCCTCCTCCTTCGGGGGGGGGGGTTGTCTCTTTTCCTCCCTAGAGCCTTTTTTGTGGAGGGGGAGAAATCCTCGCGCAGAGCTGCCCCCCCACCTCCCCCTTTCCTGCCGCTCTAGGAAGAGGGACTCGTTACCTTCCCCCTTGGAGGACTGAATCATGGGAAGTGGGTCCCCCAAAACACACACACACACACACACACACACACACACGCACACGCACACGCACACGCACACACACACACACACACACACACACACACACACACACACACACACCAGCCGGACCTCCGCCGCTCACCCGCCGCCGTCGCCCAAGTCTCTTGTTGTGGGAGGGAAGGAAAAAAGGTGGCACCGCAGAGGGAGACCGGAAGGCGTCCTCCTGGAGGACGGGAGGGGGAGAGAGACCCTCTAGGAATGTGGATGCCTCTCTATTACCATTTGTCCCTCTTTTTTCTCAATCCTTCCTCTCTCCCTCCCTCCCCCGCGGGAGGACTCTCTAGGAATGACATCCACCCGCTCTCGCTGGTCCGCCTGTCTCCTCCTCCGCCCTCTCGCCCGCCTTCCCTTCCCAGGATTCTGCGCGCGAGGAGAGGGGAGGCCATAGAGAGGGGGCCGCTCCAGAGTGCCCCCAAAAAGGAGGCGCAAGTGGGAGTGCCACGCTGGCCCCCTGACTCTATGGTCTCCAATCTCGGGACCGGGAACGAGGTGAGCCACGGGGGGGGGGAATATTTGGGGTGGGGGGATTGGAGTCAACGAAGGACCCGCCCCCCCCCACTTTCCCAAAGGGGACCCCCACGGGGGGGGAAGGAGGCGGGAGGGGCTTCTCTCTCTCTCTCTCTCTTTTTCTGCCTCAAACACAGGCGTTTGCAATCCTCCCCTCCACCCGCAGGTGGGAAAAGGGGAAGGCGAGGGGGGGGGGGGAGGGGACGCCATGGGGTTTTTCTTGGGGGAGACCAGGGGAGGAGGAGGGGGAAGTAAAAGGGGAGAGGGGAGGCAGGACCTTCCTGGGGACCCCCTTCCCAGCAAAGCCCACCCCTGGGTGGGAAATCCCTTTATGTGGGAAGGTATGTGTGTTTGTTGGGGGGGGGATTTCGTTCCTGGGAGGGGGTTGGCAAAGGGAAAAGCCCCCCTCATTTCTCTCTCCAAAGCGGAGGCTCCAAATCCCTTTATGTGGGAAGCAGGGAGGAGGAGGAGGAGGAAGGGGGGGTGGAAAGAGGGGGTGCGGAGGGGGGGTCTGAAATGGAGTCTTTGGGGGTGTTCCTGCGACCCAGACTGGGAAAGCCCCCCCCGGGCAGCTGCCCTCCTGATCCTTCCACAGAGAACAGGGTCTCTCACTCGGAGCGCCTACAGCCGCCTCTCTCCTGCCCTTTAAATAATCCCTTCCCTTTTGAGAGCATTTGAAGGACACCCCCCCCCGTTTAACTAGATTGTTGTCCTTCTTCCCTCTTTTCTGCCCTCATTTTCGTCCTACAGATCTGCTGCCTCTCCCATTTGTGGGATGAAGGTTGGCCTTGGGCGTTACACGGACTCTTTCTAGAGGATCTGCACAAAGCCAAGCTATCTAGAAACACCTGAAATGAATAAATACCTTCGAAGTTCAGGTGGGTGCTCTCTGGGTGGCCACCTCCCCTTCCTCATTATAATCGCGCCATGTTTCTCTTGGAAAAAGACAATTTCGGCACCAGCCAGAGACCCCACCCTCGGCTTAGTGGCCAATAAGGAATGCATGGGTTTAGGACTAGGATACCCAAAGTGCAATGTTCTTCACATCCTTAAAGGCAACCTGCCTCCTATACTGAACCCTATACAGTGATACCTTGTATAAAAGAATTAATTTTTATGTTGTACAGATTTTATGTTATACAAACTGTTGATTATACAAGGGTCCATCGTAATAACCTTGTGGCTCTTCCAGAACAATAAGCCTTAATTGTTGCTATTTTCCCTAATAACGATAGGCTCATTTCCCCCCATTTTTTTAATTTTTAATTTTATATTTATTGATATAATTTTATAATTTATATATACTCATTGGTTTATATTTTTTGTCAACCATGTCCCTAGATATTTAAAACTAGAATAGCATAAATCTGACTTTGACATTGCCCCTATTTTCTTCTGTTCTATTATGGGAATGTTTACACATAACAGTTTAGAAAAATCCTCTTTTGATGCATCCAGTTTCTTCACCATTGGCCATTAAGACAGTTTTCAGTTTTTCCTGAGAAACATTGAACTAAAGTATTTTTACTGATCCCAGTGTTTTATAGACAGGTGTTAATCCAGCTGTTTGGCTGTGAGTCTTTGGCTGTGAGTCGGGTAGGAGATACAGAAGTATAGCAAGCTGTACCAACAGGCTGAAAAACAGTTTTTATCCATGGGCTCTTTGACTGTTAAACAGGACTTGACAACATGTGATAGACTCGTGGGGCTGGCGAGTTGTGCAGCAAGCACACAGTGTGATATCAGATTGAACGGCTTTTTAGTGGAATGGTGTTGGGGGAGGGAGCTCAGCCAATTTCATTGTACACTGGTTGTACAATGACAATAAAAAGGTTATTATAATAGCTTCTCCTAATCTATCCTGGCCATATTTAGCTTTGCTTTTCACCTTTTAGCATTCCTTAGGATCATTTTTATCAAGGAGTAGCTGATCTCTTGGGCTTCTTGACTTTTTAATGTTCCCCTTTTATTCAGTTATTTAAAGAGGTTTTATGTTGACTGTGAGGAAGGTGTAAAATTCCTCCCTGTCATGTTTGTCATGTCATCTTAGAAATCGTCTGTTTGATCCCTGACTGGAAAAGTGAAATAGTGGCACATGGCGCGCCCTGAAGGCATCACATTGACCTTGTAAATTAATGTTATGTTGAGCTTGTAAATCTGTGAAGAGTTTGAATATTGTTGGCATACATGAATTTGGTCAGTACTCGTTCCGTTTCTTGCCCATTTGGTGAGCATTCGAAAATCTCGGGTTTTTCCACAGCCTTTACTTGCCTCTTAATCCTTCAACTAACTACAGAGTCATCCATATGTTTTCCTTGAGTTTAATGTCATTAATCTGTTCCATTGGGATATCAGAAAATTATTTCCAAAACTATATATCATCTGCTTACGTGGGACTAATTTACTTTGCTCTCCAGTTATTCCTGATGATGAACAGATTAAGTGTTGGCCTCTGTATTGTTTCAATCTTCTATCATATCTTCCAATTTTCTTTGTGGTAGCTGTTTACCGTTTTTAAAAAATTCTTCCATCAAGTCAACAATGGTTTTCCTTTGTATGTCATATATTTTGCAGCCTGACTTTTAGTCTATGTTTTCTATGTTGTGGATAACATTTTATAAATAAATAAATAAATAAATAAATAAATAAATAAATAAATAAATAAATAAATAAATAAATATTGCAAAAGAATTCTAGAACCGTACATTGGAATTGGGCTGTTTTCAGCCTCTGCCCAGACTCTCCCCTGCAATAAATCCTCTATGTTGTTTCATACTTCAGTTTTCTTTGCGGCAGCTGTTTACTGGTTTTTTTAAAATATCCATTAAATCTTTACCTTTCTCTGTCACATATTTTGCAGACTGACTTGTTTTCTGTTTTATGGATAACATTGTATAGATATAGATATATAGATAAGACACACACACACACACACACACACACACACACACACACACACACACACACACACACACACACACACACACACACACACACACACACACACACACACACACACACACACACACACACAAAGTGGTACCTTATATAAAGGAATTAATTCGTTCCAAATGAAATTGTTAAGCAAATTTTCCTTTATACAAGTTTCCCTTAGGAATGCATTGAAAATATAGTAATCTCTAATCGTGGCCATTTTTATGTTGTACAGATTTGCCCCATAGACGATTTGGTTAAGCAAATTTCCCCTATCTCTGGAATTTTTTTTATGTTGTACAGATTTTATGTTATACAAACAGTTTGTTATACGAGGGTCCACTGTACACACATACACAGTGGACCCTCGTATAGCAAACAGTTTGTATAACATAAAATCTGTACAACATAAAAATATTTGTTTATATATTTTATATATTTTTTATTTTAGAGTATCCACCTTTCTCCTTGGAAAAGAAACCTTACAGTAATGAGGGATAATATACAGTCCAGTACAATTAATTCATATTCAAGTGTTTGAGAACAAGGAATTGAGGGACATCTTACAGCATTAATAGACAAACGTTACCTTAAGGCAGCACGGTTATAAGTAGTCATAAACACAAAGTCCATGTGAACCCATAGATTCATATAAAATACACATGGTAGTTCATCATTCAGGGAAAGCTTGCCTGAAGAAAAAGGTCTTTGCCTCTTTCCGGAAGGACAACAGAGATTAGGCAGTCCTGGCCTCTAGTGGGAGGGAGTTCCAGAGTCTGGGCGCAGCAGTCGTGAAAGCTCTTTTACGGGTTCCCAAGAGATGTACCTGTGTGGGTAACGGGATGGAGAGAAGGACCGCTTCTGATGACCTTAATACCCAAGTCAGTACATACTGTGAGATTCAATCTTTGAGGTAACTAGGACCCAGGTCATATAGTGCTTTGTAGGTCAAGGTCAGCACCTTGAATTCTGCTCAATAGCTGATTTGCAGCCAGTGAACCTGTTTTAATAGGGGTGTAATGTGATTTCTGTATCCCACCCCAGTCAGCAGTCTGGCTGCTGCATTTTGGACCCATTGAAGTTTCCTGAGACTTTTCATCGGTAGCCCCACATAGAGCGTATTACAGTAGACCAGCCGTGTGTGTGTGTGTGTGTGTGTGTGTGTGTGTGTGTGTGTGTGTGTGTGTGTGTGTGTGTGTGTGTGTGTGTGTGTGTGTGTGTGTGTGTGTGTTTTCCTTAAAATGTGATGATGTATCCCGTTCTTTAACTCATAATTTCTGGGTTGTTCTATACATTTTACCTCTTTTGTCACATTTTCTTCCTCTGTTGTATCTACCTCTACCTAGCTTTTGCCTTCCATATTATTATTGTTCTTTGTTGATTATCTTTTGGCATCATTTCTAGTTCTTCCAATTCCAGGCATGAAAGCATTTTACTCTGCATTATAAACCTTCTTTGTGCCACTTGTTGTTCAGTTATGTCAGTATTTGGGTGTTTCCTTTTTCTAAATTTCCATCATTCTTTTTTGAAACCATTGAGCTGTTGAGTTTGCTTCATAACAGCAATTTATAATTACTTGATTTTTCAGCTGGAGTCCATGCTTTGCGTTTACATTGTTCGAGTGGCCTTGCAGCAGCCTGTCTTGGTTTCTGAACAGGGTCTGCTTAGCTGTGCAGCTCATTTGCCACCAGATGTCCAGGGGCTGTAGCATCATGAGTGGTCGTTGTTGATCTGAACGACAACAGATTTGGTTATGGATTTGTGGTCATAACTGGTGGTTGGTGACCCCAGTTGGCTTGGCTTCTCAGCTGAGAACTGCCTGGCTTGGAAGATCCTTCTGGAAGCAACACTAACACCAGCATGGTCTTCAACGTTCATGAAATACATGAGCCCTTCATAGAATCATAGAGTTGGAAGAGACCTCATGGGCCATCTAGTCCAACCCCCTGCCATGCAGGAACCCCTTCACAATATTTCCAACAGATGGCCATCCAGCCATTGCTTAAAAACCGTCAAAGAAGGAGACTCCACCACCCTCCGTGGCAGCATATTCCACTGCCGAACAGCTCTAACTGTCATGAAGTTCTTCCGAATGTTCAAATGGAATCTCTTTTCCTGTAGTTTGAAACCATTGCCCCGAGTCCTAGTCTCTGAAGCCATGGAAAACAAACCTGTTCCCTCTTCAATATGACATCCTTTCAAATATTTAAACATAGCTATCATATCCCCTCTCAGTCTTCTTTTTGAAAGGCTAAACATTCCGAGTTGCCTAAGCCGTTCTTCATAAGACATTTCTTCCAGACCTTCAACCATCCTAGTCGCCCTCCTCTGCACCCGCTCGAGGTTGTCAACATCCTTTTTAAACTGAGGCGCACAGAACTGGACACAGGACTCCAGGTGGGGTCTGACCAGAGCAGAATAGAGTGGCACTATATTGAACAGCACTGGACCCAGAACAGAACCCTGGGGCACCCCACTGGTCACGTCTCTCCTTAACAATCATAGAATCATAGAATAGAATCAGAGTTGGAAGAGACCTCAAGGGCCATCAAGTTAAAATCTCCCATTAGTACTACATCTCTCTCTTCAGACTGTGTGGCCATCTGCTCCTACTCCTCTCGCTGACTTGGGGGTCTATAATATACCCCCTTGCCATTCAGGAACCCCATCACAATATTTTGGACATCTGCTTAAAAACCTTCAAAGAAGAAGACTCCACCACCCTTTGTGGCAGCATATTCCACTGCGAAACAGCTCTAACTGTCATGAAGTTCTTCCTAATGTTCAAATGGAATCTCTTTTCCTGTAGTTTTAATCCATTGCCCCAATTCCTAGTCTCTGAAGCCATGGAAAACAAACCTGTTCCCTCTTCAATATGACATCCTTTCAAATATTTAAACATAGCTATAATATCCCCACTCAGCTTTCTTTTAGAGGGGCTAAACATTCCCAGTTCCCTAAGCCGTTCCTCATAAGATACAGTGGTACCTTGTATAACGTAATTAATTGGTTCCAAATCAAATTACGTTATACAAAGTTGTACGAATTCTAATTTCCCATAGGAATGCATTGAAAACGGATGTAATCCGTTCCAATGCATAGTCACCCCTCCGTGTCTGCCGCCCCTCCTCTCCCCTCCCTCCTTCCCTCTTTCCCCCAGCAGCCAGAGGTGGTGGGGGGAAGGTGGCCGCGGGGGTGGGGTGACGGAGTGGGTGCGCCGGTTGTCCTGGGCGCCTCCTCCTCTCCCCTCCCTCCTTCCCTCTTTCCCCCGGTGGTCAGAGGTGGTCGGGGGAAGGTGGCTGTGGGGGTGGGGTGACGGAGTGGGTGCGCTGGTTGTCCTGGGCGCCCCTCCTCTCCCCTCCCTCCTTCCCTCTTTCCCCCGGCGGCCAGAGGTGGTCGGGGGAAGGTGGCCGCGGGGGTGGGGGAAGGGAGTGGGGTGCGCCGGTTGTCCTGGGTGCCCCCTCCTCTCCCCCCTCTTTCCCCCGGTGGCCAGAGGTGGTCGGGGGAAGGTGGCTGCGGGGATGGGGTGACAGAGTGGGTGCGCCGCTTGTCCTGGGTGCCCCTCCTCCCCTCTTTCCCCCGGCAGCCAGAGGGTGCGCCGCTTTTCCTTGGCCGCCCCCACCGGAACCGGATCGCCCCTCCGCTCTCCGTGCGGGAGGCAGTTCCCGGAGGGGAGGCGAGGGAGTCAGTGAGTTCTTGGGGGAGGGGGAGGAGGAGGAGGAGGAGGAAGAAGAGGGGCGCGCCGGAGGAGGAGGAGGGGGGCTGCCGGCCATGAGCCCCAGCCTGGTGAAGAGGTGCCAACCCCCCAGGCTCAATTCCATCACCTGCCCTCCCCGCCCACTCTTCCTCCTCCTCCTCCTCCTCCTCCTCCTCCTCCTTCAATCCCACCCGCCGCGCATCTCAAGCCGTGGCCATCCAGAGCGCCCGGCAGCCTCCCCGGTGGCTGGGGGGGGGGGGGCGCTCCGGCTCGCTCTCCGGCTTGCGTGGCTCGCCCTCCCACTGCCCCGCTCTTTCCTCCCTCCTCCTCTTCCTCCTCCTCCTCCTCCTCCGACTATCTGCTGCGAATCGCAAGGCTCCGGTCTTTCTCTTCTCTCTCTCCGCCCCCCCAAACACACACACACACACCTCCTCTCTCCCGCAAACCACCCCCTTCACACAGGTACCCGCCACCCTGGTTGTGGGGGAGGGGAAGAGAAGGGGCACCTGCCGTGGGTGGTCATGGCGGAGCTCATGGGGGGGAGGGTTTTTTTTTTACGTTGCACGGATTTTTCGTTAAACAAACCCTCCATTATACGAGGGTCTACTGTATTTCCTTCAGACCCTCAACCATCCTGGTCGCCCTCTCCTGCACCTGCTCAAGGTTGTCAACCTCCTTTTTAAACTGAGGCGCACAGAACTGGACACAGGACTCCAGGTGGGGTCTGACCAGAGCAAAATAGAGTGGTACTATCACTTCCCTTGATCTAGACACTATGGTTCTGTTGATGCAACCAAGAATCACATTGGCTTTCCTGGCCGCCGCATCACACTGCTGACTCATGTTCAATTTGTGGTCCACCAAGTCTCCCAGATCCCTTTATTCTCCAGCCAAGTGTCCCCTGTCCTATATCTGTGCAATTCATTCTTTTTACCTAGATGTAGCACCCTACATTTCCCTCTGTTGAAATCCATTCCATTAGTTTTGGCCCAGCATTCTAATCTGTCAAGGTCCTTTTAGATTTTCATCCTATCCTCTAAGGAATTAGCTACCCCTTCCAATTTGGTATCATTTGCAGATTTAATTAGCATACTCTCTATTCCTTCCTCCAAGTCATTAATAAACATATTGAACAGCACTGGACCCAAAACAGAACCCAGGGGCACCCCACTGGTCATGTATCTCCAAGCCTAAGAGATGCCATTTAGGATCACCCTTTGGGTGCGATCAGTCAACCAATGTTTGTGTCCAAGCTCCGGTCTAGAGTAGTGACACTTGACAATGTCTTCTCTTCCTCAGTTCTGAGACATTGATTCATTTGTGTATTTTGCTCTACTTACATTGTGCGCAGTCTTCTCTAGCTTCCATATCATTCCCATTAGACAATCCTCACATTTGTCCTTCGGTAATAAAATTAAATTGGATCCTCAGAGAACATTTCCTTCTCTTTCTGCTGGTCTTGGTGCCACTACAGGGTTCATATATGATTAAGTATAGGACATATATACTGCTTAAGAAATACAAGATATACAACAGGGAAGTCAGGTTGAGAGTAATTGGGTGAGAATTAAGGGTGAGAAAAATGGCAAAGATGTCACTGGGGGTATATTATAGACCCCCAAGTCAGCGAGAGGAGTAGGAGCAGATGGCCACACAGTCTGAAGGGAGAAATGTAGTACTAATGGGAGATTTTAACTATCCTGATATATGTTGGCAATCCAACTCAGCGAAGAATGCAAGGTCCAACAGATTCCTTGAAACCCTTGCAGACAATTTCATGGTCCAGAAGGTAGAGCAGAATTGGAAGATAAAGCTAAGCATAGTCACACAAGTTTGTAAACTTAAGGAATTATTGGCTGTGATTTCATGGACCGAAACACTGAAAGAGAAGGAGTCCATCATGGATGGGAGTTCCTTAAAAGCGAGTTATTAATGGCACAATCAAACTGTTCTGACAAGAAGAAAATAATGGGAGATGTCTAAAGAGACCACAATGGTTTACTAAAGAACTTTCAACTCAGCTAACTATAAAAAAACAAGTACAAGAAATGGAAAAATGGGGAATGCACCAAAGAGGAATATAAGGAAATAGCTAATATATGTGTGGGGGTGGTGGTTTAAAAAAAAGCTAAGGGGAAATGAATTGACCAAGTTGATTGAGGGTCTGGAAGAAATGTCTTACAAAGGGTGGCTTAGGGAGCTGGGAATGTTTAGCCTTACAAAAAGAAGGCTGAGAGGGAATATGATAGCTGTGTAAATATTTGAAAGGATGTCACATTGAAGAAGGGACTGGTTTGTTTTCCATGGCTTCAGAGACTAGGATGCAGGTCAAGGGTTTCAAACGATAGGAAAATAGATTCAGTATAAACATTAAGAAGAATTTCATGACAGTTAGAGCTGTTTGGCAATGGAATATGCTCCCACGGAGGGTGGTGGAGTCTCCTGCTTTGGAGATTTTTAAGCAGAGGCTGGATGGCCATTTGTTGGGAGTCCTATGATGGGGGTTCGTGCATGGCAGGGGGGTTGAACTAGATGGAATTGAAGACAATGCAAATACTTTGTCTAGATGCTCAATTTGTGTGTTCATTTTTACTCTCTTCTGTCTCTATCAGGTGAAATACAGGAGCATCAGAATTTGGAAAACCTGTGAAAACCTGGAAATCACATTCAGAGCAAGGAAAAGGCAGGAAGTAAACCAGCCAGAAACAAGAAATTTTACATCTGTGAAATCATATTACGTCTGTGTAATTTTACATCTGTGTAATATTTATAAGCCTCTGATCATCAGAGTCGGAAAAAAACAAGAGCAAGAAATGAGATAGCGTACCATAACCCCAAGCGTATTGCAATGAAACAAAGTAGAGTCTTATCTATAGGATTAAAAAATGAATGAATGAAACATGGAAAGCCAATAAGAAGGAAGAATAATGATATTGACTGTGAAAAACTTCTGAGTGGAGAAACTGTATAAATCAATGCAGAGTATAGAGAGCTTCATCCAAAAGAGCAACCTTGATTCACATCTAAAAACTTGCATGGGAGAACTCATGGAAAAGCATACAAAATAGAAATATTCTTTAGAAAAGAAACCTTGGTTTTTGTAAAAAATGGGCAAAGTGGAGAAAACATTTGAGTTCAAAGAATGTGGAAAGAACTTCAGTCATAGCAGCGAGCTTAATGTTCATAAAAGGAATCACACAGGGGAGAAATCATATGAATGCATGGAGTGTGGAAAGAGCTTCAGCAAGAGCAGTGCCCTTAGTTCCCATCAAAGAACTCATACAGGAGACAAACCATTCAAATGCATGGAATGTGGAAAGAGCTTCCGTCATAGCAGTGCCCTTAGCTCCCATCTAAGAACACACACAGGAGAGAAACCATTTCAATGTTTGGAATGTGGAAAGAGCTTCAGTCGGGGCAGTCACCTTAGTTCGCATCAAAGAACTCATACAGGAGAAAAACCATTCAAATGCATGGAATGTGGAAAGAGCTTCAGACACAGCAACGTCCTTAGCTCGCATCAAAGAGCGCATACAGGGGAGAAACCATTTAAATGCTTGGAATGTGGAAAGACCTTCAGACAGAGCGGGAACCTTAGGTCCCATCAAAGAACACATACAGGGGAGAAACCATTTGAATGCTTGGATTGTGGAAAAAGTTTCAGTCATACCATTTCCCTTAGATTCCATGAAAGAACACATACAGGGGAGAAACCATATGAATGTAAAGAATGTGGAAAGAATTTCAGTAGGAGCAGTACCCTTAGTTTCCATCAAAGAACACATACAGGGGAGAAACCATTTGAATGCATGGAATGTGGAAAGCACTTCACTCACAGGGGTAACCTTAGTACCCATCAAATAACACATACAGGGGAGAAACCATTTAAATGCTTGGAATGTGGAAAAAGTTTCAGAGATACAACTGACCTTAGAGTCCATGAAAGAACACATACAGGGGAGAAACCATTTAAATGCATGGAATGTGGAAAGAGCTTTCATTATAGCAGTAATCTTAGTTCCCATCAAAGAACACATACAGGAGAGAAACCATATAAATGCATGGAATGTGGAAAGAGCTTCACTCAGAGCAGTGCCCTTAGTTACCATGAAAGAACACATACAGGAGAGAAACCATTTAAATGCTTGGATTGTGGAAAGAGCTTCAGTGAAAACAGGACCCTTATTTCCCATCAAAGAACACATACTGGGGAAAAACCATATAAATGTATGGAATGTGGAAAGAGCTTCAGGCAGAGCAGTTACCTTATTTCCCATGAAAGAACTCATACAGGAGAGAAACCATTTGAATGCATGGAATGTGGAAAGACCTTCAGTCATAGCAGTGCCCTTTATTCCCATCGAAGAACACATACAGGAGAGAAACCATTTAAATGCATGGAATGTGGAAAGAGCTTCAGTCATAGCAGTCACCTTAGTACCCATCGAAGAACGCATACAGGGGACAAACCATATAAATGCTCAGAATGTGGAAAGAGCTTCAGTCAGAGCAGTACCCTTAGTTCCCATAAAAGAATACATACAGGGGAGAAACCATATACATGCATGGAATGTGGAAAGAGCTTCTGTGATAGCAGTGCTCTTAGCTCCCATAAAAGAAAACATACAGGGGAGATATCATTTAAATGCATGGAATGTGGGAAGTGCTTCAATCATAGCTTTTCCTTTAGTTGCCATCAAAGAATACATACAGGGGAGAAACCATATAAATGTATGGAATGTGGAAAGAGCTTCCGTGTTAGCAGTGCCCTTAGATTCCATGAAAGAACACATACAGGGGAAAAACCATATAAATGCATGGAATGTGGAAAGAGTTTCAGTCGCCGCCATCACCTTAGTGGCCATGAAAAAACTCATACAAGGTAGTTTACAAATCAAAAATACTCACACTGGTGCTGGATGTTTCTAGTTTTGCCACAGTGAGATGCCTTGATAACTTCTATGGCTTATCAGGCTGAATTTCTCTAGATAAACAGGACCCTGAAAGGGTAAATCCCCTTGAAGGGGGGTGAAGAGAGGCAGCATCTGGGGGCTGCAAAGAAATGCGGCAGCAAGCTTCATAGCTTCAGAAATCACCTTATCTCTCCTGTTGGTTGAAAGTCCACCTGCCAGCATGGTGATGGTTCAAACTGTGAGCACCAGGCAATGTAAATAATTGTAGATATTTTGAAGCTTTTTTGCCGTACTAGCACTATATGTTTTTCCCTCCCCTTTTTTTATGTGAGCTTCATCTTGTTGTTTCTCTGGACATATTTTCTCTTTTCTGCTTCAATAAGTACTAATACCACCTTTCCTGAAAAGGCAGCTACAAGTATGTGTTGGGAGATTAAGATTTAAGATAGTATTATTTTGATGCTCTTACATTTATATATTGTTCTACAGATTTATTTGCCCAGCTGGGACAAGAAAAGGAAACGAAACTCTTAGTGCTTCCAAAACAAACATTTTTTTTTTTTCTTGCTCCTTCCCTGTCTTTGCTCTCCTTTTTACACCCCCTCCTTCCTGGAAGTGATTAACCCTTTGTAGTGGATTACAATTCAGTGCAACTAGAACAGTGAGCTGGAAATCAGTGTCAGATGAGCAATTTATGGACCTGATCAATAAACTTCAGACTATAGTAGATACTCTTTAGACTGAGCTTTATTCTGAGCTTAATTTTGAAGCAGATGAGAATCCCAACTTTAATCTAAGATCAGAATACTGAACCCAATATACAAGACGATAAGGAGTATTTGGAGAATGTGGGATCTAGCACTGCTCAGGAGACTGAGCTTTCTCAGCAGAAAAGTCTCACCTTTAATCCTGATTTGAGCATGAAGCTGGAACAGAGCATTCACTCCAATCTGCAATTTTATAAGCTATTTGCTTGGGAGACAGAACGTTATTCAGAAGCAGAGGAGAGTCTCAATTTTAACCTTGTTTGCAGCATGGGATTGGAACAGAGCACTGTCACAACAAGAAATATGCAGGGGGATGTTTGGAGAGTTCTGCACTGGAGGCTTCTGCATCATGGGACAGACTGACAGGGAAACAACTTATGAATCCTTGGCTTAATGAATCAATCACATAAAAAGCTATTACTGGATGACAATATAAGAACATAAGAAGAGCCATGCTGGATCAGGCCAAAGGCCCATCTAGTCCAGCTTCCTGTATCTCACAGCGGCCCCACCAGATGCGTTTGGGGATGCATGAGACTAGATATCTGTCTCCTGATACCACTTCCCTGCATCCGGCCCTTGAAGTACCCCTGTTTTAAGCCTGGAGATTACACATCTCCATCATGGTTTGTAACCTGTGATGGACTTTTCCTCCAGGAATCTGTCCAATCCCCCCCTTTTTAGCAATTTATTTATAGTTTTCAAACAAAAAATTGTCAAATCAAAGAAAAAAAGAAAAGAAAAAAACATTGGAGCGATTCTAATCTCAAACAAAATTTGCATCTCATCTAAACAATATATGATCCTTAACTATCTCTATTACTCCTAAATTAGGCAGGGAACTTAATTGTCTTATAATATTGGTCTAAAAATTTGTAGAAATCATGCCATCTTTCTTCAAAGTCTTCATAGTATCCATCTGGTTTCATTAGTGCTGAGATCTTGTCCATTTCTGCGCAGTTTAACACCTTATTTAACTGATTTTTGTCTGGAATCTTGTTTGTCTTCCATAGTTGTGCATACAACATTCTAGCTGCTGTGATAATATGAATTATTACAATTTTTTTGCTATCACCAATATTTTGTTGTATCATAGATAATAAAAAAATCTCTGGTTTTAGCTCAAGATTAATTAAGATAGTTTGTAAAATAAATTTTGTACCATACACCAGTATTTTTTAGCCCTCTTACACACCCACCACATATGAAGAAAAGATCCTCGTCCTTTGTTACATTTCCAACAAACATCAGATATTTTATACATTTTCGCCAGCTTATCAGGTGTTAAATACCACCTATAAAACATTTTATAAAGATTTTCTTTAAATGCTATTGACTTAGTGATCTTTATATTAACCTTCCATATTTTTTCCCATTCATCTAACTGAATTTCTGACCTTAGATCCTGTGCCCAGCTTCTAATACATTCTTTTACTAGCTCATCTTCTACATGTCTAACTAATAACCAGCTATCGATTTTTAAATTAATTTTTCATTATAAGGAAATGATTTTGTCCAATGCAACTTCTTGATTTGAGTGTCCAATCCCCTTTTGAAGGCATCCAGGCCAGATGCCATCACCACATCCTGTGGCAGGGAGTTCCACAGACTAACAACACACTGGGTGAAAAAATATTTTCTTTTGTCTGTTCTTACTCTCCCTGCCCTCAATTTGAGTGTATGTCCCCTATTGGGAGAGAGAGAAGAGCTTCCCTCTATCCACTTTACTCATGCCCTCCATTATTTTGTACGTCTCAATCATATCCCCCCCTTTTTTCCAGACTAAAGAGACCCAGATGTTTTAGCCTTTCCTCATAAGGGAGGTGCCCCAGTGCAGTAATCATTTTAGTCACTCTCTTCTGCACCTTTTCCAGTTCCACTATGTCTTTCTTGAGATGTGGTGACCAGAATTGTACACAATACTCCAGGTGCGGCCTTACTATTGTTTTGTATAATGGTTTTATTTTCAATCCCCTTTTTGATAATCCCTAGCATGGAATTGGCCTTCTTCACCGCTGCCACACATTGGGTAGACACCTTCATGGAGCTGTCCACCAACACACCAAGATCTCTTTCCTGATCCATCACAGACGGAACTATGATATTGAAAATGTGTAACAGAAATATGCAAACTAGCCCAAAACAAAAAAACTGTTCCAGTTAGACATAGTCATGTGATAGAAAGCTGTTAAAATTATCTACCTATTATAAAAAATATGAACATAACTGGTTGAGGTATCCATTATATAGTAGTTTAATGAAATAAAGTAGATTAGCTAACAGAAAATTTATTATTAGGATTGAATACTCTGTTAAGATTTGATAGTCTTGTTCAATGTTGCTTAATGTTGAAGTTAATTGTTAAATGCAAAAATAGCCTTCAATATTATTTATTTACTAAATTAACTAGAAATTATTTTTAAGTGGAGAAGTTTGCTCTTTGTTTAAGGAACATTTAATTAATTGAATATTTGGATATGAAAAATGTTTAAGATGAGAAGGGAAATATAAAACATCTAGGCCAATTTATTGGGGGAAAATTATCCTGATATATGTAACACGGCAGGAGATAAGCAATGTATCTGTTTTTACTTTGTTAATTTAATTTTTTTTTTTATAAAGCACTGGTGAGAAAATATAAACCTGTAAGAACACAGGTTCCCTTGGAATTGTTACTAATTTACATTAAGGGACTCAGATGGGAGATTCCATAAAGTGCCTGCAAAGAGGTTCATCAAGATCAATTGATTGGACTGGCCTAGACTTGACCTGAAACAGCCCTTCCAGCAGCAAAACTGGGCGAGGCAAACGTGGAATGCAGAATGAAATACAAGACTAGAAAAATCCTGATGAACTATCAGAGGAGTAACTGTTTGATTCCAGTTTTAGATAAGCTAGATGTGTTAGCCTGTGCTTGCATATGTGAGATTATAAGTTTATTATATGTTACTGCAAGCTTTTCTATACATGTCCACTGTGGGGCAGGAGAGGTGGGAGAAGCTCCACAGAGGTGAGTGCCGCCCACACCCGCCGAAAGGGAAAGGGAAAGTGGATGGTGAAACAGAAGCAGAGGGAGGAGACAGGCTTGACAGACTAAGGGAGCAAGAGGAAAATGAGATGTTATGGCAGCAGTTTAGGGAGTCGATAAAAATAATAGAAAGAGAGCAAGTCCAAGAGGCACAAGAGTCCCAGGAGGCAGGAAAGAGTTGAGGTGGAAAGACCCGAACAAGTCCCTCGACCAGTAGAGAGGGAAAAGGCGGGAGAAGCCAGCCAACCCACGGCCATGGAGGTGGGGGTTGGAGAAGTTAAGTCCTACCCCCAGGTTGGGAATGGGTGTGGATGGTGGACCCCAACACTGGACGATGATGCCCCATGCTGAAGCAGAGAGCTACCACCAACGAGCACACAAGAAAGGGTGCTCATATTGGGGAGAGCGAGAGGCTTGGGAGTATAATCGTAAACTGAAGCAGATTAGAAAGGACTTTAGCATTTGAGAAATGGGCAAAGACGTTAAAGGAGGAGGAGTATTAAACCAGGAGATACTCCTGTGGGAGGGGGCTAGCTTTACGGGATGACTTTCCTATCAAGAACTGGCGTCTGAGGAGAACTGGACACAGAGCTACATCAGACGTTGGGGTGCAGGCGGAGATGCAGACCCGAGACTCGGAACCTCCGGGAGCATATGGTGGAACCCCCCTCCCTCCAGAGCAGAAGGGGGACTGAACCTCTTGGACTTTACCCCACCTTGGAACAGTTGTTAAAGGAAGTGCCTCCAGGGATCTGGAAGAAGATAATAAATCACCTGTTCATTTTAAAAGAGAAGTGTCTTTATTGAGTTCTGCAGGGTGGGTAGGCTGGCAAAACAGTGAACCCTCACATATTGGCACCCAACTTGCGGGGCCAGACACCCGCCACAGTGCTGCAGACCAGTGGCTAAGGAGAATTATCGAAGGGCAAGAGTTGGTGCTTAAACAAATGGCAGAACAGCAAAAACTCCTAATGGACAAAATGGCGGGAAACATACTGGCACCAGCGAACTTACACCACATAAAGTTGCAGAAAATGGCCAGAGGAGATGACCCAGTTGCCTTCCTGAACATGTTTGAGAGAATAGCGAGAGCATTGAAATGCACTTTGGGGGGATTTGGCGTGTGTGATATATTTAGCAGAAATTTATTGCCTATGTTTCATTTTGGGTTCTCATAAAAATTCTTCCGGGAGACAGAAAACAGACTCCAGGCCTGAGAAGAAGATGAGGTGAGAAGGGAGTAAAGAGAGGAGTGTCAGGGCTGAACACTGAGAATCCAGTTAACAACTCAGGAGTTGGAAGCCATTTTGTTCTCGGCATTCCAATCAAATCATGGCTGCACAGTGAATGGGGCAGGCTTGCCACAAGTCTTGGAGTCGTGGATAAGGCAGGGGAAAGTGTAGATAGTCATGAAAAAAAATGGATTTTGATTCAAGGTGGGCATTATCACTAATCCTGGGAATCATTAATTACCATATTTTTCGCTCTACAATATGCACTTTTTTCCCTCTCAAAACTAAGGGAAATGTGTGTTCATTGTATACAGCGAAGCAATTCAAGTTATGACCAGCAGGGGGTGGAGAATACTTTCAAAAAAGCAGGGAGAACGGGACACTTTTCCAAGTTGTGCAGGAGGCTTTTTTTTCAGCCTGTCCTGGTGAGGTTTTCTCCCCACTCTGGAAAGGGTTTGGATTAGGTCAGCCATGGCTAAAGTCTGGTGCACGGGCTGGATCTGGCCTGCAAGAACATTTTGATTGGCCTATGACTGGCTCGCCCGTCCCCTTCCTTCCTCTCCCTCCTTCGTCCTCCGCACACTTTTATAAACCCTGCCAGGCTTGCAAACCTGTCAATAGTCTGCTTTCCCTCCACTGTCTTGTATTTTTTGAAAATCCCCTACCGTGATGCTCCTTGCCCGGGGATTGTTGGAGAAGGCGCCTAGGGGTGGTGCAGAGGAATCTGCAGGGCTGTGCCGTTAGACATCACCTTGACACCAAGCCCGGCCACTAACTGACATTGTTGACTCAGAAGGGCAGAAATACCTTTAAAACACATTTACTAATGTTTCCTGCTATGATTGTTTTTGTAGTATTCTGTTTTATTTTACTTTGAGTAATTTGCTGATTCATACTGCAATGGATTCTAGCCAACTTGTTTGTTTTTTAAAAAACTTTTGCAAATTGTCAGGGAGAGGAGCACAGTAGGTGTGGCTTGCAAGGGGTCATTGGGTGGGGCTTAGAGATGAATGTGTGGGGTTGCAGTGGGGGTCAGGGTCAGGGGGCAGCCACACACCCCACACACATTCTAAGCCACCAAATCTGATCCTCACAAAAAGTTTGGACACCCCTGGGTTAGGGTTAGGTGTGTGGGGGGGGAATAGGGTAGGAGTGTTGGGGGGATAAGGGTTGTGGGGTTTTTTGGGTTAGGTGTTTGGGGGGAAATTTTAAAAAAGTCATTAGTTGATAACATGTCTGAGCTCAAGGCCAAGAAAGCCAAGTTTTTGTTTGAAAAGACTAGTGAGCTGTTAGCTATAGAGGAACAATTAATGTCCCTGCAAAGTTCTCATTAAGTAACTGATCTTATATAGTCAAGATGGAGGGGCAGGAGGCAGACGTAGTAACTTGTATCACCTGCGGCATGTTGGGGTTTTTCTATATATTTATTTATTTATTTTGCCAAACCAAGTGCCAGGATACACATGCTCAAAAGTGCAAGCTAGTGCCCTCTTGGAGGACAAGGTCAGGCAGCTGGAGGCCTGTGTTTCTAATCTTCGCAACATTAGGGAACAGGAGGTTTGTTTTGCAGTAAGCAGAGAAAAAATGTCAACGCAGGTGACGGGTAATCTAAATCAGGACAAGAGAATTTCACAAATCCAGGAGGCATACACTTGGCGGAATGTCACAGTCAGAAAGGGAAGAACTAGGAAACAGACAGGGAGTTTGCAATTGCAAAATAGATTCCAACCTCTCTCCCTTATCATGGAACTGCAGCAAGAGCAGCCTGAAGAACTTGCACAGAGAAATTGGAATCCAACAGCACACCAAGGGGCATCTACCAAGCCTCGGAGGATGGGAGTGGTGATGGCTGGGGATTCCTTGCTTAGAGGAACAGAAGTGGTCATCAGCAGGGCTGACAAAATGAACCAAGAGGTCTGTTGTCTCCCTGGAACCAAGATTTCAGGCTGCAATGGAGAGACTGAGGAGACTCATCAAGCCTACTGATTCTAACCCCTTTCTCTTGGACCATGTAGGAACTAAAGATACTTCAAAATGCAGCTTTCAGGATGTCACAAAAGCGTACAAAGAGATGGGTAGGAAGCTGAAGGACCTGGGTGGACAGGTGGTAATTTCATCTCTCCTCCCTGTAGAAGGACATGGCCCACAAAGGGAAAGAACAATAGTGGAGGTTAACAACTAGCTTCAGAAGTGGTGCCGGCAGGAACTATTTGGATTCTTGGACCATGGTTTGCTATTTCATTCAGATAGGCTATTGGGCAAGGATGGGGTGCACTTCACCACTGCTGGTAGGAATCTTTTTGCCAAGAGGATTGCAGATTTAATAAGAGAGCTTTAAACTGAGTTCTCAGGTGGAGGGAGAAATTTTTCTTAACAGTACAGATCCAGAAGGGGTTGTGGAGATCAGCCCAAATGTTGCAACAGGAGTAGGACAATCATGCGAGGAGAAGCCAAAGCTTCAGCTCACATGCCTCTAGTAATTTCCAAAGGACTCTGGAAAAAAACCCTCCTCTACACTCCTCTTTGCTTCCTGCAAGAAAGAATATTTAAAGCAAACTCTAGGTTTTAAAAACCCAAGCAGCCCTGAGAAACAGCCAAAGCCTCAGTTCATGTGCCCCCAGTAAATTCCAATTCCCTTTCCTAAAGCAACTGTCATTCTCTCTGAAATCTAAGGGTTGATGGTACTCCACACACACAAAGTCTCATATGGATGCTATATTAACAAGTGGCCCTCCTGTGCCAGTGAGTCTCCAGCTGGAGCTTCAGGCGAATCTCTATTGACTAGAGCAGTACATTATTTTAATGGGGAGTGATTTCTTTTTCATTTTGTCCAACAGAAACAACACAGAATTTCAGGGCTGGAAGGAGGTCCTGTTTGGGGGAGGGATTGGACTCCAGAATTCAAAACGATTGAGGTCCTCAGCCAGCTCAGTTACTGGACCTCAATTGAGAGGTCTCACATCATCATCATCATCATCATCATCATCATCATCATCATCATCATCATCATCATCATCATCATCATCATCATCATCGACCTGTGGAGCCTGAAGGGGACCTAGTCTTTGCCCTGGAAGCACTGAATGGGGGATCCAAACGCCTGACCTCTGTCTTCTCCACCTCCAGCCACTGAGCGGCACTTCCACCTGCTGCTCCCATTTCTCCTCCTCCTCCTCCTTCTCTGGCCTTTGATCCAAATGGCTAAACCGATCCTGACTCTCTGGATCTCATTTTTCGCCCCTCCCTCCTGAGAGCTCCATCGCCCTCTTTCTTCTCTGTCTCTCTCTTCCTTCCCTCCCCACCTAAATAAATAAAAATGGGAGGGGGGCTTCTTTCTCTCCCCCCCCCGCGCCTTTAAACCTTCCAAGGGGGAGAAATCGAGCCTCCATCCTGAAGAGAGATGGAGAGAGAAGCCCAGAGGCTGCCAAAAAAGTCTCCCTGGAGGAGGGAGATCCTGAAGGGAAGACCCCACCCCACCCCCTCAGCCCCTCCCTCCCCAGCAGGCACCTCCCGCCGCCCCCCCATATCTCTGAGAACCCCCCCCCCAGAGGAAGAAAGGGAAGTGGGGGCTCCCTCCCTCCCCCCTCCACAAGCCCAGACACATAAAAACACGGACACCCCCAGAAGTCTCTTGTTGTGGGAGGGAAGGAAAAAGAGCAGGCACCGCAGAGGGAGCGGAACTGGTCCTCCTGGAGGAGGGGGAGGGAGGCTCTCTAGGAATGAGAATGCCTCTCTATCAACAATTGCCTGTCATTTTGTTAGCTCCTCCTCTCTCCCTCCGCCGCGGGAGGACTCTCTGGGAATCACATCTCCCTCTCGCTGGTCTGTCTGTCACCAAAGCAATGTCGCCTGCCTTCCATTCCTCTCTAGGTATCCCCGATAGTCCAGCCCTGCTTGTGTATTCTGTTCTTTTGTGAACGTGAGCCCACTTCATCAGACCAGTAGTCAGCTAACGGGCCGAGACATTGGAGAAGCCATAAAGCAAGCTACGGCCACCAAACAGCCATTGGGAGGGGGTCGGTGTTCTCTCTATCCACGGTTTCCATTATCCACGGGAAGGCCTGGAACCATTCCCCAGCGAATACCCTGGTCCTTCTGTATTTGAAAACAGTTGGGAGGAAGCCTTAAAAGTTTCAACAAAGACACTTGAGTGAGAGCAAGTTGAGTGATTTGGGGGCAAGAGTGAAAGAGAGAGTTTTATGATGGCCTTTAAACCTAATCCAAGCAGACACAAGACTTCCGTAGGGGACTAACCAGTGAACCAAATCATCCCCCACAAACTCACCCAGTCTAATAATGAAAGAAAGGGCTCTGGGGTGTGTCCTAAGTGGGAACCCACTTAACGGGTCCAGGAGGGCTTGCAAGGTAAGGGGGACATAATTGCAGGACGGTTTCCATGGCCGAGCGGGGATTTGTCCCTCCTGGCTGGCAAACTCTTCAGCCCTCCCGATGTTTTCAACCCTCACAGTCCTTCGGCATTGGGGCCATCTAGGCTGGGGATTCTGGGAATTGTGGTCCAAAACATCTGGAACACCTTTGCCCCAAAACTGGGAAAAGAGGGACTGATTTAGGTGGGACCCATTGGCCCTCCGATTGTTTACTCTTTGTTTATTTTGAATATTTTTACATCTCTAATTTCTCTGCGGAAAAGGAGCCAAGGTGGTTTACTGTATTGAGGGACAATATGCTGCCCAGAACATTTAAGATGAAAAGGTAAAATTAGGGCTACAAACATTCCTGTTCCAGAAGTTTTTTAATTGACTCACTATAGATTGTGGGTCCTCTGATGGCAATTTTAGAGTAATGATTTCAGTGTAAGGTTTTTATTATTGTTTTAATTATTTATTGATATCTGATGTTTTAACTATTTTAATTTTTTGATTGTAAGCCGCCCAGAGACCTTTGGGTAGTGGGCAGCATATACGTTGTATAAATAAATGAATAAATGAATGAATAAATAAATAAATAAATAAATAAATAAATAAATAAATAGCACGCAAAAAGGGGAAAATATCCGTTATGAGGGATGGAAACTTGCAAACCAGCTTGGGACCTTCTCAAGGAGGAAAGCAGGGCAAAAAAATATTTTGCTTTAGTAAAAAAATATATTAAAAATGCACTGAAGCAAAAACTTGAAAAAGATGTTTTAAATAAATAAACAAGTCATACATGATTGATATAATAAATGTATGATTTTTATGTTTTGTTTGTTTGTTTGTTTGTTTATAGATTTATATACTGCCTGCTTCCCAAAGGGAACTCAAGGTGGTGTACCTTATAAATAAAACAACCACAACCCCCCAAAAGAAATTCACCAGAAGAACAAAATATAGATTTTTTTAAAAAAAAAGGGGGGGGAGGGAGAGAAAGGAATAGAAAACAGAAAAGGCACCCAGCAGAACTACACGGAACACCATCACCATCAACTGAAATAAAGATCTTAAGTAAAAAATTATTAGCAGAGTTACAATAAATAATAAATGCATTACACACTACTACTACTACTACTACTACTACTACTACTACTACTACTACTACTACTAATAATAATAATAATAATAATAATAATAATAATAATAATAATAATAATAATAATAATAATAATAATAATAATAAAATGTAGTGGCTCATATGGTCCACTGGAATTTGTGTCAGAACTATCATCTGCCTGTAGCAAAGAACTGGTGGGATCATAAGCCTGAAAAAGTGACTGAAAATGAGCATGCAAAATTACTTTGGGACTTCCTCATACAGACAGACAGGGTTTGGGGGCATAATACCCCAGATATTGTGCTTGTGGAGAAGAAAAAAGTGTGGATCATTGACGTTGCTATAACAGGTGATAGTAGAGTCACTGAGAAACAACTTGAAAAAATTACCCAATATCAGGACCTGAACATTGAACTTCAGAGACTCTGGCATAAACCGGTCCAGGTGGTCCCAGTGGTAATTGGCACACTGGATGCGGTGCGGAAAGAGCTAAGCAAGTATTTAGAAGAAATTGGAGTTGACAAAGTCACCATCAGTCAGCTGCAGAAAGCCACCTTAGTGGGATCTGCTCGCCAATACATCACATAGTCCTAAACACTTGGGAAGCGTTCCGACTAGAGATTTGTATTACAAAATCCAGCGTAGTTAACTGTGTGGTTAATAATAATAAATCTGAATCAATTCAATAAATGGAAAAATAATGGTACCTGTGGCTTGGCATTCCTGAGGGGGGGGGAGACGCCACCTGGGGCTGGTCTGCTGGGGGTGGGGGTGGGGGGAATCGATCTGGCGGTGCATCCAGTGGTGGCAATGGCGGGCGGGGGGGAGGCAATGCTTCCTCCCACCCGTCCCGTCGGAGCCCATGCATTGCACGCTTTGCACACATTGCATTCCCCCTTTCTTCTGCCAAGGTCCACAAAGGGAGGGGGGTCCCTTGGCAACCCCCCCTACCCCCACCCCACCCCAGGTGCATCTCCAACAACAACAACAACAACAACAACACACACACACACACACCTGTTGCAAAGCCCTCCTCCTCCTCCTCCTCCTCTTTCTGGGGTGGGCTGGTGGGGGGGGTCGTTGTTGGGGCCCCTTCCCTTCCCTTTTCCTGCAACATCCGGGGGGTGAGGGGCTGCTGCTGCTGCTGTGCCCCCACGCCCCCTCTCCCTGCACCGCCTCTCTAGGAAGGCCGGCTGGCTGCTTTCCGAGCCGGGGAAGAAAGGAAGGAGGAGGCGGCCATAAAAATAAAAATAAAATAAATGCAAGCTATTTTATGCAAGCCACTTTCAATAAAATGAACTCATAAAAAATTTAAAAGCAAGCTATTTTATGGAAGCTACTTTCAATAAAATAAAATAAATGCAAGCTATTTTATGGAAGCTACTTTCAATAAAATAAAACAAAAATGCAAGCTATTTTATGGAAGCTACTTTCAATAAAATAAAATAAAATAAAATAAATGCAAGCTATTTTATGGAAGCTACTTACAATAAAATACAAGAAAGTAAAATAAAGAAATGCAAGCTATTTTATGCAAGCTACTTTCAATAAAATACAATAAAATAAAGAAATGCAACCTATTTTATGCAAGCTACTTTCGGAAGCTAAGCAGAGTCGGCCCTGGCTAGTCCTTGGATGGGAGACCCCCAGCGAAGACCAGGGGCTGGAGTAGGAGTTGGCAAACCACTCCAGGATTCCTGTCAAGAAAAAAACTCCATGGACATGGGGTCACGACTATAACGACACCACACACACACACACACTTTCATTAAAATGAAACTTTATAAAACTCAACAAAACAATGCAAGCTGTTTTATGCAAGCTACTTACATTTGCATTTTGAATAGCCACATTTCCTCATACTTTTAATCTTTTTTTTAAATAAGAAAAAAAAATGGGTTTAGCCCTGTGGCCAGAAAAACAAATTCCAAAGAGGCTTGGTGATACCTGTATTGGTCACTACTAAAACAAAAAATAAAAAAATATAAGCGCCACATGCTGTCTTTATCCAAGCATTGTACCCAAAAATGCAGTCTTGATATGAGATGTTGTCTGTCAGGCGCTGAGAATCTTTTGGCTGAGATGGAATACACCAGACGATGGTAACAGGAGGCAGGGCTGGTGTTAAGACTGCTTCAAAGTCCCGGAGATGGTTTAACACACAGCATATCAAACAAAGGAGCATAGTCTTTGATTCAAGCTATCTTCGTGGTATCTTTATCAATTCATAGAAGAAAAAAGTGGGTTTAATCATGTGACCAGAAAAACAAATTCCAAAAAAACAAACAAGCCAAATTCCGTCATCTATATGTACAGTACCATATGTACCAGAGGCCTTGACTGCAGCCACTAGACAAAATTGTTTCTTTTTAATCTGGCCTTGATTATTCCTAGTGAATTTTGCTAATTTCCCCCCAACTTTCAAATGCAACACATGCGTTTTGTAACACCTCCCCCTCCCTTTCTGAAGGCAAACAGGGACTTGTAGGAAGAAGGAGGGGGAATCTCTTTTGTGTTCCTTTCCAACATAGCATTTTCCAAAACGGACGGAAATAGTACCTGTGGAAGGGATCTGGGAGTCTTGATGGACCACAAATCGGACATGAGCCAGCAGTGTGATGCGGCGGCCAGGAAAGCCAATGCAATTCTTGATTGCATCAACAGAAGCATAGTCTCTAGATCAAGGGAAGTGATAGTACCACTCTGTTCTGCTCTGGTCAGAGCCCACCTGGAGTCCTGTGTCCAGTTCTGTGCGCCTCAGCTTAAAAAGGATGTTGACAATCTCGAGCGGGTGCAGAGGAGGGTGACCAGGATGGTTGAGGGTCTGGAGGAAATCTCTTATGAGGAACGGCTTAGGGAACTGGGAATGTTTAGCCTCTCTAAAAGAAGGCTGAGGGGGATATGATAGCTATGTTTAAATATTTGAAACGATGTCATATTGAAGAGGGAACAGGTTTGGGTAGTGGAGTCTCCTTTGGAGGTTTTTAAGCAGAGGCTGGATGGCCATCTGTCGGGAGTCCTGTGATGGGGGGTCCTGCATGGCAGGGGGTTGGACTGGATGGCCCTCATTGAGGTCTCTTCCAACTCTATGATTCTATGATTCTACATTAAATGCATGAAGCACTCATCTATACTTCTTTAAGAGGTATACGCTCAAGAATAGGAGATAATTAGACATGCTATCAGGATTTTGACACACAGGTGGACCCAATTCACAGTAGAATGATCACTCTGGATGTGCATTCATAAAAGAAAGAAGTGAAGTTTACTTACAGTTGTAAGGTACAGTTGCAATCAGAAGAAAAATAATGATACTGTATGTGAAGTATCAATTGTCAAGACGATGAAACTAAGATAAGGATATTTGTTACATTTCCCACTCAGTAACCCTCATATGAAGCTATGCCTTTGTCCAAGCGCCCAAAAACCTATTTCCAAATTTCTCATTGTGTTTCTTTTTCCTTACTACTACTACAGAAGGAGGTAGGGAAAAACCACTTCATTACAATTCAATTCATATTTTATTTTAGGGTTTTGAAGATGCTTCTATGTTATGGAGAGCAAACTCAAGGGATGCTTGAACTGGGCAAATTTGTACAAGCAACGAAAGTGCTGGTGCTGCTGATGTCAAGGTCACGGGTGTGCAACTGAGAGCATTTTGCGGTCTGTAATACCAATGGACATATGAAAGATACTTACTCTGTGAAACTGTTTGCAAAATTAATCAATAGTTAGTAAACAGACTTGCAGAACTTCAAAGTGCTACATCAAATGTCTTTTCTGCCTAAAGATCTTACCACGTCCAAAAAAAAAAAAAAAAAAAGAGAGTTTCACCCTGTCTTCATGGAGTCTTGGATGGGACATAAAATGGGGGACCAAACTTTAGGCTAGGTTTCAGAATGGGTCTGGTTCTGAAACGAATCACTGCAGCACTGTGACCCACCCTCCAAAACGAAATCACTCATGGACTTACCTTGGTTGACTTCATGTGGAGTGATACTCCAGCCAGGAAGTAGACTCCAACGCATCATCATTCCTTGTCCCAGGCGCAAGCAATCAGGAGCTGGCAAAGATATGCATCATCCCGCCTCCCTGCCAGATTGGCTAGTGCCAGGGACAAGAAACGATGACGTGTTGGAGGCTACTTCCTGGTTGGAGTATCACCCCGCGCGAGGTAAAACAAAGCAAGTGAAGGGATGATTTCGTTTTGCAGGTTGGGTCCAAATTCCGAACAGCAGCTATGGTGCCATGATTTGTTTTGGAACCGGACCTATTCCAAAACAAAAGGCCCATGTCTACTTCAGACCTTGCCAGAACTACTGACTTAAATGCTTTCCATCTGTGTCGCTTCTTAGAGAAGAAGCAAGGTCTGGGAATGCACAGAAGCCCTTGCCAGTTTTTCTGGTCCCAACGGTCTCTCCACACTGTGAGTTCTTTGATGTGAACTAAGGCTACTGCTGTGGCTGAACCTCTTCCCACAGGCCAGGCATTCGTAAGGTTTCTCCCCCGTGTGAGTTCTTTGATGCGAACGAAGGTTACAGGTCCTACTGAACCTCTTCCCACATTTCAGGCATTTGAAAGGTTTCTCCCCTGTGTGAGTTCTTTCATGCGAGCTCAGGCTACAGCTCCGACTAAAGGTCTTTCCACATTCCACACATTTAAAGGGTTTCTCCCCCGTGTGAGTTCTTTGATGTCTACTGAGGGTACTGCTGTGAGTGAAGGTCTTCCCACATTCCATGCATTCGTAAGGTTTCTCCCCCGTGTGAGTCCTCTGATGTAAAACAAGGTGGTGATTTCGACTGAAGGTCTTCCCACATTCCATGCATTTGTATGGCTTCTCTCCTGTGTGAGTCCTTTGATGTAAGCTCAGGTGGTGGTTCTGACTGAAGCTCTCCCCGCATTCCACACACTCATAGGGCTTCTCTCCTGTGTGTGTCCTCTGATGAATACAAAGGATGCTGCTTTGGCTGAAGCTCCTTCCACATTCCATGCACTTAAAAGGTTTCTCCCCCGTGTGCGTTCTTAAATGGGAACTCAGAGTATTGCGGTGGCTGAAGCTCTTCTCGCACTCCGTGCATTGGTAGGGTTTCTCTTCTGTGTGGATTCTTGTGTGGGAAGCCAGGTGTGAGGTCTGCCTGAAGCTTTTCCCACATTCCAGGCACACAAAGGGTCTCTCCCCTCTGTGGATTCTCAGGTGGGAAGCAAGGTTTCCACTCTGGGTGAAGCCCTTGCCACATTCCAAGCACTTAAATGGCTTCTCCCTGGTATCGATTCTCCAACGTGTTCCTCCACTTCCATTTCCCAAACATTTCCACGTCTTCTTTTTTGCAGGGGATTGTTGACAGGACCCAAGGCTGCCTCTCCCACTGAAACTCTTCCTGCTTCCTAAGGATTGTTTTGATTTTTCATCCACAGCAGTTCCCAAAGATGTGGCACCGTGTTCTTCCTCCATGCTGTTCGCTCTCTTACTCACAGCTGAAATGAGAAAGAGGGAATCCAAGTGGAACAGAAGTGGAGTCACCAATGAGGGAACCACCATCCGTGAAATGAGGCAGAGTGGAAGGGGGAAAACGTTGATGAGCAAAGCATTTATTCATAAAAATAACACAAATCACGGTGTGGGGTTGAAAGACGGGGCTTACCCAGAGAGATCAGAGTGGCGACATTTTCCTCCATGACGTCTCGGTGCAGAGCCCTTTGGCCTTTGTCCAGCAGGGACCACTCGTCCTCCGTGAACTGGACAGCAATGTCCTCAAAGTCCATCATGACACCCTGAGAGGAAGGGAAAACATTTCTGCTTCAAGCATAACGCAGGGAGGGCTCTAAGACTATATACAGCAATACCTCGGATAACGAATGCCTCTGTTAACAAAAAAAATCGGATAAGGGAATGAAATTTCTGGGAATAGGGAAATTTTATATAATGAAATTTCGCTATGGGCGGCCTCCGATAACAAAATTTCCATGACACTTTGCAAAAAAAGTGTACCCGGGATGCATTGCACAATCTGTAGTTTGTGGACGGGTGGGAGGAGTTGGAGCAGTTTTTTTTTTTAATTGTGTTTTGGAGCCATTCTGGAGATATATATATTGCTGTGGGATTTGGAGCTTTCAAACTTGGAAAGGTAGGGAGTTGCGGTTCCCTGGCTTTCTTTTGGGTTTTTCTTTTCACTGCTTTTCATTGTAAACACACCCACACCCACACCCACCCACACATAATAAATACAGTAGTCCCCCTCCACATCGCGGTCCAAATATTGTGGTCCTGGTATATCGCAGATTCTTAATGGTCGCTATTTCTCAGTGAAGCACAGGTGGGCAGCGGAGCAGTGGCCAGGCAGCGCAGGCCCGAGGTGAGCTCTGAAGGCCACAGCCAGGCCACGCCAGGCCCAAAGCAAGCTCCAGAGGCCATTTCTGGTCCGCTGGAAGTAGCTTCCTGTTCGCTGGAAATCACTTCTGGTCTGTGCAGAGGCCATGGGAGTCTGCCAGGGGCCCATTCCTGCCAGCGCTAGGCCTGAGGGGAGCTCCAGAGGCCCTACACAGGCGCGCCACGCCATCCCTTGTCCCATCCTGTCCCGCAAACAAAGGCTTCCACATATTGTGGATTATCCTGTATCACGGGGGGTTGGAGACCCTAACCCCCCCCCATGATAAACCAGGGATTACTGTAATAATGACCTGCCCTCAAACCAGTTCTGGTACTCTGCAACAGCAACTAGACACGGCATCAGGAACAGAGAAGGTGAGAAAAAGCCTCCTCCACTGATACGGACATGCCCTCCAAGCAGCCCTGTTGCCCATCCTGTGTGCCACCTGGAAAGTGATGGCCGGCTGTCACATGTCGTGGCGGCCCAAAGATGGCAGGACACACGGCAATTGCAGACATGAGAACCGTCGATCTGGCTTCCTCAAAGGCCACACAGGCTGGCTCTTCACCCCGGTAGCACAGTGTGTGTGTGTGGGGGGGACACACTGAACTCTCCTCATGGGTCTCTGCAGCCAGAGACCTGACACCTCCTTTACTCTAGAGAAGAAAATCGAGCTGTCTGTGCAACAGAGGTATTGGCTCCGGACTCAGGCCATCTCTGGCAGACTTCTCCACGTCCTTTACAGTCACTTTGGGCAAAAGGAGATAGGGACGGTCAGATACCTTTACATTCTGAGACATTTCTGAGGCTGAAAAGCACCCAGCACTCTTCCGACAATTTGTTTCTGCCAGACCCAGTGGTGTAGAAGCTCTTTGCCCTCTTCCAAAAAGGAGCGGTAAGGACGGGTGTCTTTCCAGGGTCCATCCAATACCTGGAAGGAAGATCATTTCTGCTGCTTAAAAACTGGCATTTCTTCTTTGTTTTGCACATACTATTGTGGGAATTCCATTCCCCCATATTTTTGAGCCCCAAAATTGGCCAAGCACACAGAGGCAACTGAAGGCCTGGGAGGCCTGCATTGGCCTGTATTTCCCAGCAACCCCCAGGTCCGAGCAGATACCGGATGTGCTGAGCTAAGCCCAAGAAGGCAGCAAAACAGGATGGCAAGGCCAGAGGAAAAACAGGATATCAGGACATCAGGGCCATCTGCTCTGTGACCCTTGGCCCCTTCCCTGGGTCTTCATCAATAACAAGCCAATATGGTCTTCGAGATAGGCGTACATTTCCCTCCCACCGAGGAAATGTCTTCCTGTGACTATTGTTCTTCTCTTATTAATAAAAGACTGGTCGTTCAGGCAGCATTATCAGCTCACACACACATCACACACCCTCACACACCCTCACACACTCTCTCACACACATGCATGCACGCAGCCCAGAGCGACACAGAGAGAAAATGCTGCCTGAAGACCAAAGTTGATTGCATCCAAAAAACTCTTGTGTCTGCGTAATCCGTAACGCAACATACTATGCACTCTACAAGTAAATTGTTCTTTTTAATAAAACAGTGATGTGTGGAAAGGGTAGAACTAACAGAAGACCAAAGAAAGGATAGATTGATTCTGGAAAAGAAGCTACAGCCTCGAGTTCGCAGGCACTGCTCATTTGCTACACTGTCCCAGTTTGGAAGGAACTTGGCAGAAGAAAACAACAGTTAACTTGTCAAGATGAACAGATTTTCTTTATCTTGACTTTCATTGGTTAGAATTTGCTTCAGAAAAATGGTCAAAGAGTCCCATGGGGAAGGATTTGAAGTTCTAGAAAGGGAAGTGAAAGTTTCTGTGAAAGCATTGGGAATAAATAAATCACCAAGGGTCAATAAAATTCTGATAGGACTGTTTCATGCCACAAGGATTCAAGCTCCCAAAACCCAACCAAGGATATACAAAGAAAGATGAAAACAAAAAAAATAATGGCCCATAAACTGGCATCATTCAATATACTTTCCAATCCCCAAGAAAGGAGATGCCAGGAGTTAAGTAACTATAAGACCATTGTTATAAATTTCCTAAGTCAGAAAAATAATGCTGAAAGGGTTGCAATAAAAGCAATCCATGAGGCTCAAGTGGAAATGAAGAAAAAAGAGTGTCAAGATATGTAAAAGTTGAGAAAATATATGTTATGTATATTTAACAGATAGTGGAAAGAGAATTGTAAAATAGAGGCAGTTAGATTCTGCAGTCTCATGATGTTAATCCACAAGTGTAAGAGATAAGTAATCACAGGCATGTTATGTGATGAAGCACAGGTGGAAGAATTCATAACATCATGATTGCATCAGATTGCATCAGATTGTAATTAGTGATGACTCATATCTGATGGGTGCTGAACTGTATAAAAAGCACTAGCTTGCCATATGTTAGGTGGGTCTGTCTATGGTGAGAGACAGAACCCCACACTCTGTTGCTTGTATATATTGCTTGGATGTTATGCTGTGTATATATTTTTGATGTATATATGAATATATGAGTTTTTACTCTACCTGTTGTCATTGTCTTTCGTTAACCTAACTCTGCAATACTTTATAACAATACTGACATTTTTATCTGCACGCTACTGCTGCACTGCTCTGTGCCAAACACATTGTAAATATTATTTTTTGCTTAATTGCTGATAGGGTTATGGGCCCAGCTGGGTCAGCTGCCTGATAGGTTTTGTTGTACCTGTATAGATAAAGTGTGTGTTGTATAAGGTTGTGTTTTTGCAGAGGAAAAACGGTTTGGAGTTGGAACGGAAACAAAGCGGAGCTGCAAAGTTTTTTCTCTCTGAGGCTTGGAAGCGAACAGGAGAAAGCAGCTGATAAGATAAGCCAAGCAAAACAGAGTGTTGTGAATGAAAGCCTCCTCTGCTGAAGGCTGAATGCTTAAGGCTGAAGAAATATTTGCTAAAGCTGAAAAAAGTGTTGCAGAAAACGGCGGAGTGAAGCCGGCACTATCAGCGAATATGGCAAGTATTAATTTATCTTCAATGCCTCTAGTTAAGCTGTCTGACAGTAATTACCTGAACTGGTGTCTGCGTATGAAGCATTTTTTGATTTTCCATGAGCTGTATCAGTATGTAGAAAATGAGCTGGAAGAAGACTCAGATGAGCAATGTATCAAGGAGGATGCACGAGCCTTGGCGATTTTAATGTTATCTTTGGAGGAGTTGCAGTTTGTTTATGTGAAAGAAGCAAAATCGGCTCATGAAGCGTGGTTAGCTTTGAGAACTGCACACATCAAGGACACAGCTGGAAGCAAGATATCACTAATGAAGCAGTTATTTCGGACAAGGCAAAGCCCAGGTGAAACTATTTCTGATCATGTAAGGAAAGTAAATAATATTTTTCAGCAGTTGTCTGAAGTGGGCATAAATCATGATGAGGAGTATAAATGCCTTGTGATATTGTCAAGTTTGGATGAATCATATGACAATTTAGTAATGGGGATGGAAGCTTTGAAAAGTGATGATTTGTCTGTCTCATATATCCAGTCAAGGCTGCAGCAGGAGGAACAGAGGAGAGCTGATTCTAAAGTAAATAAGAAGCCTGTTCAAGTTTCTGGAGACACAATCCAGGTAGTAAGGAAATGCTACAATTGTGGGAGTGATAAACATATTTTGCGCTTCTGTGACAAGGTAAACAAGCGACAAAAGCTAAAAAGAGTTGCCGGCACACACTCGAAGAGTGAAGGTCACCAGCTGTCTGTAATTAATGATAACAATGAACAGGAGTGCTCAAAGCATGAATTATTTATTTTAAATTCGGGGGCCAGCATTCATTGTATAAACAAGAAATATTTGTTTGAAAAACTAACTTTGTTTAACTCTAGAACTGTAATCTTGGCAGACGGAACTCAGGCGGAAATTTGTGGAGAAGGGAAAATATTTTTTAAACCTCTCAAGTGTGTTTTTGAAAAGGTCCTGTACATACCGTCTGAAAAATAATTTGTTGAGTGTGCCTATGCTTGTGAAGGAAGGATTTAATGTACAGTTCAATGAGAGCAGTTGCAAAATTGTAAAAAATGGGAAAACAATTGCAACTGGATGGTTGCAAAACAATTTGTTTGTGATTAGCACAGCTTTGAAATCTTTGAACATGGTTGATAATAAGCCTCTACATGACAAATGCATTCATCTGATACATAGAAGATTAGGGCATCTAGGTTTTGAAAACATTAGAAAAACTCTGCAACATGTGGAACATCGGTCTGTGCAAAGCTGTGACAAGTATTTAGATTGCCATGTTTGCAAAAGTACAAAAATTAAGTCTGCTCCCATAGCAAGAAAGAGTTTGAGAAAGTCACATCATCCTCTACAGCTGGTACATATTGATGTAATTGGACCCATGGCAAATTCATTTGGTGGTGCCAGATTCTGCCTAGTAATAACAGATGATTATTCTCGTTATTCTTGGGTCTACATAATGAAGCACAAAAGTGAAGTGAGTGCTGTGTTTAGGAAATGGTTTCAAATGGCGTCAGTACAAGCAAAAGATTGTTGCTGTACAGAGTGATAGAGGAAGTGAATTCTTATCTAAACAGTTTGTTGACTATTTGGAGAAAAGAGGGGTGAAACACAGATTGACTAACCCTGCTGCTTCTGCTGAACATGGTCTAGCTGAAAGGAAGAATGGGATTCTTCAAAACATAATGAATGCAATGTTGGCTGATGCGAAACTTCCCAGAGGATATTGGGCTGAGGCAATGAAGTATGCAAATTATGTGTCTAATAGAGTATGGAGTTCAGCTGTTAATGAAGTTCCTTATACTCTGCTACATGGTAAGAGACCTACAATCAAGTATCTTCGTTTATTTGGCTCTGAAGCCTGGGTATTAGTTCCAAAGAAATATAGACACAAGAATAGCCCAAAGTCAAGGAAACTTATGTTTATTGGTTTTCAACCTGCTGCAAAATCCTGGCGTTTTTGTGATAATCATGGGAAAGTTTATATTAGCAGATCTGCAACGTTTTGCGAACAAAGAAACTGGGAAGATCTACATGCAAACAATGAAGTGTTTTTGCCAAGCATTTGTCCCCACACTGAGCCTGCTGAGGAAGATTCCAGTGATGGAGGGGAATCGACATCATTGCAAAATGGAAAGGTTGATGAGGAGCCAGTGTTGCTCAGAAAGTCTACAAGATCCAATTTTGGAGTGCCACCTGAAAGGTTTGTTGTAAATTTTGTTTCCCATGAGCCACAGTGTTATGAAGATGTACTGCAAATGTCTGGAGAAGAAAGGAAGCAGTGGATGATGGCTATGGAAAAAAGAGTATGAATCTCTGAAGGAACATAAGGTATTTACTCCAGTGATGTTACCAGAAGGACAAAAACCTGTTGGATGCAGGTGGATATATAAAATTAAGAAGTCAAGTGACAATAATATAACCTGCAAAGCAAGGCTTGTGGCACAAGGGTTCTCACAAGAGAAATATGTGAATTTCACAGATGTTTATGCCCCTACAGTGAAGGCTGAAACATTTAGAATGGTCTTGGCAATTGCAGCGTCAAGAAAATGCCAAGTGCATCATTTTGATGTGGAGACAGCATATTTGAATGCAAGTTTAAAGGAAGAAGTCTACATGAAACAAGTCCCTGGATATGATCTTAAAAATCCACAACTTGTTTTGAAGTTGAACAAAGCCTTGTATGGTCTCCGGCAATCAGGACTGGCATGGAATAGACATTTGCATGAGAAATTGACTAAAATAGGTTTTTCTCAAAATAGGGCAGATCCTTGCTTATACACAAAGGGTTCTTTGATATTGATTGTGTTTGTTGATGATTTATGTTTAATGGTGCCTGATATCTCACATGTGAAGTGGTTTATGTCTTCATTAGGCAAAGAAGTAAAAATGAAGCATCTTGGTGAGATACAACATTATTTAGGGGTTGATGTCACAACTGATCCTGAAGGTAATTTCTATCTGTGTCAAAGTGACAAGATAGAACAGCTAATACAGAAGTGTAAGATGGGAGACTGCAACATAGTCTCTACACCTATGGAGGTGGGGTTCAACAGAGATCCTGATGATGGGGATTTTGGAAATGTTGAACTATACCAATCTGTATTCGGCTCATTAATGTATTTGTGTTCATGGTCTAGGCCTGATATTGCAGCAACTATCAACATATTAAGTCAATATGCTGCAAAGCCATCGATGAAGCATTGGAAAGGTATAAAGCGTGTTTTGAGATACCTTAAGGGAACAATGCATGAAAAGTTGAAAATATCCATGTGTGATAATCTTGATTTAATTAGCTATGCAGATGCTGACTGGGGTTCAAGTCCAGAAAGGAGGTCATTGTCTGGATATGCCATTTTCTTAGGTAACTCATTAATTGTATGGAAGGCCCGAAGACAAAGGTATATTTCGTGCTCTACTACTGAGGCAGAGTATGGGACTGTGAGTGACGTGTTGTGAGTTAACCTGGGTGGTGCAGTTGTTAAAGGATGTAAATGTAAATGTTAAACTACCAGTCAAAGTGTATAATGATTCTTTTTCATGTATCCAATTAGCACAGAATCAGAAGGTCGGATCCAGAAGCAAGCACATTGGGATCCGTTACCAGAATGTCAAGGACTGCATAGAACAACATTTGATTGTATTAGAATACTGTACTAGTGTTGACAATTATGCTGATATATTTACAAAGCCTTTATGTAAAGAAAAACATGTATGTTTTAAGAAAAAGCTAGGAGTTGAAATCTGTTAAATATAGGAGGGGTATCAAGATATGTAAAAGTTGAGAAAATATATGTTATGTATATTTAACAGATAGTGGAAAGAGAATTGTAAAATGGAGGCAGTTAGATTCTGCAGTCTCATGATGTTAATCCACAAGTGTAAGAGATAAGTAATCACAGGCATGTTATGTGATGAAGCACAGGTGGAAGAATTCATAACATCATGATTGCATCAGATTGCATCAGATTGCAATTAGTGATGACTCATATCTGATGGGTGCTGAACTGTATAAAAAGCACTAGCTTGCCATATGTTAGGTGGGTCTGTCTATGGTGAGAGACAGAACCCCACACTCTGTTGCTTGTATATATTGCTTGGATGTTATGCTGTGTATATATTTTTGATGTATATATGAATATATGAGTTTTTACTCTACCTGTTGTCATTGTCTTTCGTTAACCTAACTCTGCAATACTTTATATCAATACTGACATTTTTATCTGCACGCTACTGCTGCGCTGCTCTGTGCCAAACACATTGTAAATATTATTTTTTGCTTAATTGCTGATAAAGAGGCAATGGAATCCTATAACTCTATGCTTTACCTGTATATGCTGTGGTGTTTTAAATTTTGTTGTTACAAAGCACCCCAAATAGTGTTTTGCACTGTAAATAGCAACTGTTCTGAGTTCTTTCGGGAATAAGGGTGGTATAGAAACAAAGAAACCAATCGATCGATCAATCATCCCACTAAAGCAGACAGTGAAGCATCTGATAGGACTGGAGTATTGTGTACAATTCTGGTCACCGCATCTCAAGAAATACATAGTGGAACTGGAAAAGGTGCAGAAGAGAGCGACTAAAATGATTACTGGGCTGGGGCACCTCCGTTATGAGGAAAGGCTAAAACATTTGGGGCTCTTTGGAGAAAAGGCGCGCGAGGGGGGGATATGATTGAGATGTACAAAATAATGCAGGGCATGAGTAAAGTGGATATAGGGAAGCTCTTCTCCCTCTCACAAAATACCAGAACTAGGGGACAAACACTCAAATTGAGGGCGGGGAGAGTAAGAACAGACAAAAGAAAATATTTTTTCACCCAGCGCGTTGTTAGTCTGTGGAACTCCCTACTACAGGATGTGGTCATGGCATCTGGCCTGGATGCCTTCAAAAGGGGATTGGACAGATTCCTGGAGGAAAAGTCCATCACAGGTTACAAACAATGATGGAGATGTGTAATCTCCAGGCTTAAAATCGGGGTACTTCAAGGGCCAGATGCAGGGGAGTGGTATCAGAAGAAAAATATCTAGTCTTGTGCGCTCCCAGACGCATCTGGTGGGGCCACTGTGAGATACAGGAAGCTGGACTAGATGGGCCTTTGGCCTGATCCAGCAGGACTCTTCTTATGTTCTTATGTTCTTACCTTGGTTCATCCTAGGGGTTACTGCAGCGCTTGCAGCTAGCGTGTTTTGACAACCCAACAACGCTGCAGTTTTAACCTGAGAAAGTGGGTTCCTCTTGAAGGAGGGGAGATAAAAAAAGAAGCCTTACTGAGAAGCACCACATGGGTCAGTGCCTCCTCCGTCACCTCCTGGTGAAGAGCCCTTTGGGTGGGATCCAGCAGAGCCCACTCCTCCTCGGAGAAACACCACATGGCCAGCTCCTCCAGAGCTTCCCCAACCTGAAAGGGGAAAGGAGAAAGTCCCGGTGACTTCTGACAAAATCAGCTGCCTGTCGGGAGATGCCTTTGGCTTCCTGTTTATTGAGGAGGTCTACTCATCCAACCCAGCAAAGACAGGAAGGCATTTCTTCTTCTTTGCTGGGTTGGGGCAGAAGGAAACCTTCCCCCCTTTGGCTGCCCCAACCTGGGGGCGGGGGGGGGGGGGAAGCAGCAAGGATCTTCCTCTAAAAGACCCGCACACACATCCTGGTCTTCGCAGGGCTCGCGCGGGTCTTTTAAAAGAAGATCCTTGCTGCCCCAACCAAGGTGGGCGGGCGAGGAAGGCTGCTCCATGCAGCTCCTGACATACAGCTGATTTTGACAGGTAGGAGCTGTCAAAATCAGCTGCCTGTCGGGCTGCATGGAGGCTGTCCATTGATTGAAGGGGGTTTGAGACAATCTTTCCATAGGAATGCATTGAAAACCAATCAAATAATATTTCCGGATTAATTAATTGGTTCCCAATGCATTCCTAGGGGAAACCATGCCTCTTGAGACAAAATTTCCTTACAATGAAAGGACCTTTGGAATGAATGGATTTCCTCTTAAGAGGGACCACTGGAAGCTCATGGGCATCAAAAGGTCTCCACGTTTCTTTCCAAGTATGGGCCAGAACATAAGTTCACCGACATGCATCTCAGGCAAGGGTTCAAGGCTTCTCTTCCCATTGGCACTGGCCTTCCTAGGGAGGTGAGAGGGGTGGCTTGAAACAGCTGCCCCCAGGCTATGGAACGCCCTCCCGAGTGAGATCCGCCTGGTTGCCGACGTTAATGACATTTTGGCACCAGTTAAAAACTAAGTAAAGAAATATATAGGAGAGAAGCAAGTGAAAAGGGGCCAGTCCTTGGGGGGGAAAGGAGGTGTAAGAGGAGAAGAAGCACCACCCGAGCCCCTCCACTCCTTGCTCCTTCCCCCCTTACCTGCTCTGCCCCAACGGGCACGGTTTTCGCTCCGTCACATAGCAGAGACAAGTGAGGATGTGTTCCCAGACCATGTCCAGCATCTGTAAGGGGGAAACCAAGAGACGGTGGTTGGTAAAATGTTTCTTCTTCACGTTTTCCTCTGCTCTTTCTTATTTTTAAGGGATCTTCCTGTTGTGACCTACATGGACGCAGGCTTAATATCTTTCTTTAAGCTTTAAGCTGAATAGGGGAGAGCGAGAGAGAGGAGGAGAAGGATGATGAGGATGAGGATGAGTTCCCTACCTGGGAGAGCAGGCCCGCCTTCCTTTCCCTCCATATTCTTCAGGCAGAGAGGCCTCCGTCTTGGGTGGACAAACCCCGGGGTGGCCAATTCTGAAGACACCTGGAGGCAAGGCAAAATTGGGGACACCGGAATGGCGGAATAAATAATTTTTTAAAAAAACATCAAAAAGGACAGGAGGGCAATGGGGTTTCGCCTTCCTGGGGGTAGGGAGGGGGGCTCTGTCTCAATGGAAAGTGCACAGCCTTCCGATTTTAACCCTTTTCAATGTGTTTCTGCACTTGAGTGGCAGAACTTAGAGTTTTCTAGTTAGACAAGACAGAGAAGTGGTTTGCCACTTGCTTCAATGGGGCGGGGGGTGGGGGGTGTCCTGTGCAGCTTACAATTATGCAGGCTACAGACTGAATTTGCAACATATATAATACATTTGATTATGGTATCTAAACAATGAGTAACAACAAAGGCTTTTGAAACTCATTTTGAAAAATAACACTGCTAGATTTACATCCACTGAAGAAGTAAAAAAAATACCAAACACATGTTCCCATCTGCATGTATTCAGATCTTCTGTAAAATATAAATTCTAAATGGATTACATTATACATTTAATTATGCACAAGTAATTCTTTAAGTTCTATGCAGTCAATAATGTGGCTTAAAATTCATTCAAATAAAAACAGGAATTTTAAAA